>SJYX01007411.1:21835-43095 GCA_006410675.1 Oreotragus oreotragus
CCCTTAAAAAAAAAAAAAAAAAAGAAAAGAAAACCCACCATGTACTTTGTATATAAAATTGTTCCTTTCTGCTACTAACACTTCTATTCATATATATTATATATAACTTATAACCACAGTACTTCTTTCACAAGTTGGATAATTGTGGACTGTCATACATCAGCATTTTATAGAAGACTGGAAAGCTTATGAATATACCATTCACACATTTTTATAGAAACATATGTCACTTATATTACAATTACTGCAAGTAACATGAATAAGGACATGCACCAATCCAAATAAATGTACTCTCTAAGAATAAGAGATAAAAAGTACATGATGTTTTAACATTGCAAAGTTTGTAAACAGATGGTACTTTTATATGCAATTATATATTGCAGTTTTACAAATAAATTTATAATTTTATGAAAGACTAATCAAAGCAGGTACTCTAAATTCTTATGAATTTGACATTATATTTTAAAATTCAGTTAATGGAAGATTTTCAAGGCAATCTGAGTCTAAAATATATTTAGTGTTTTATGTTTTACTCTTCTTTTTAAGCAGTAATATTTTTGCTAAACAACATATAAGTGTTATCTATTCAAAGCCAAATATCTGCAAATAGCTTTGGTATGAGAAAAACAGTTAACTACCAACTACTTCACTTTCCTTATCTGTAGGATTTACAAAAGTGTTTCTGTATTTTAAAATAATTATGTAAGAACCCTAAAAAACTATCAAAATATAATTTTAAATAATTTTATTACTTTTTAAAAGTAAGCATGTATTTTTTTAAAAGAGAATTCCATTAATTCATGTTGTCACCAAGGTACAAATGAATCTCAAAGGAAATATTAGAATTAATTTTTTTCAAGTTTACTGCTGAGATGTTCACAAGCCATATCTAATAGTCTATCTTGGGACTAATTACTGGTAATGGGAATCCAAGGGAAATTATTGCCTGCTGCTGTGAATTAGGAGTGCCACAGGTGGTGTGCATCAATTGGAATGGGTTAGAGGAGAGTAGTAGTCTGAGCCAATACTGCTTAAGCTTGATTTGTGGAATCATTGTCTCTGGATGCTTCAGACATAAATTGGCTACTTACAGCAAGGCCTTTCTTTTTTTTTCCCCCAAACAAAACAAAATGGTGCATGTAAAAAACAAAACACAAATTGACCATCATGCTTTTAATATGTAAAAGTGAAATATCTTCAAGTTGTGAAAGAAACATACTTTAAGGCAGATTTCTGAGTGAATATAAACTGTTTTAAATTAAGGTTAACAATGGATATTACAAGTCTCTGGTTTATTTTGCATAGAATTAAAATAATCATTAACAAATTGCATTGATTGGTTACTGGTATGTCCTCCTATTACATTTCATGTATCCAGTACATTTATAAACAGCACTATTTGACTGTATTATTGTTACTATTTATCACCCTAGTTGAAGAAAAGTTATGACTTATTACCAGTAAATTGCCTTATTATGGTCTGATGGCTCACTATATATAAATACCTGGGGATTATTAATTGGCTTTTCTTTATAACAATAAAATTATGATTATTTCAAATATTTCTAAATGGATTTGTCTCAAATCTATGATTATAAATTATTTTCAGAGAAAATATTTTAAATAAATATCAGGTCAGTCTACTAATTTAAAGTAAATAAATTTAAAATGCCAAATACAGTATCCTTATGATTGCTGATAACTTTACTTGAAATATAACTTTGAATCAGATGAAATAATGAATACATACACTATAATATTAAAACTGAAAAACTGGAATACCTATAGACTGAAAAAAAATAAAGAAACAAAAAACTAGATAAGATGTTGATTCCCATTTACTTCTGCCATTATATCCAATCATGACAAATTAATGCAAAACTAGCTAAATTTTGAGGTCTAAGATAATTTTGGACTACTTTCCAGAGGTAAACTAAGTACATTTGTGAATGGAAACTATTTCAAATGTGATTTAAATAAAAGAAAAAAAGAGAATGTTAGAACAAATTCATAGGGCTAAGCAAAAATTCAAAATAGTGAGAATAAAAGGTTAAAATTCAAGGAGTGATTTTACTGAATTGATTCCCATGTTATTTGGTAAAACTAATACATAATGACTCATTTATGTGACCCACTTGCATGCTGGAAAATGAAAATACATTTCTTGCTAATCAAATAACTTGCTGTTAAAAACATTTGATTGTTTGAGATTAATCTGGGCTGTATAGGGTCAAAATAGATGTAATAAAACCAAAATGCACTGAGATTTTTTTTAATAAGAAAGAAACCCCAACTTTTTGAGACAATATTTTTCATAGGTAATTAATGCAGTGTCTTCAGTTCAGTTAAATTCAGTTGCTCAGTCATGCCCAACTCTGCGACCCCATGAATTGCAGCACACCAGGCTTCTCTGTCCATCACCAACTTCCGGAGTTCACTCAGACTCCAGCCATCTCATCTTCTGTGGTCCCCTTCTCCTCCTGCCCCCAATCCCTCCCAGCATCAGAGTCTTTTCCAATGAGTCAACTCTTCGCATGAGGTGGCCAAAGTACTGGAGTTTCAGTTTTAGCATCATTCCTTCCAAAGAAATCCCAGGGTTGATCTCCTTCAGAATGGACTAGTTGGAACTCCTTGCAGTCCAAGGGACCCTCAAGAGTCTTCTCCAACACCACAGTTCCAAAGCATCAATTCTTCGGGGCTTAGCTTTCTTCACAGTTTAAATCTCATGTCCATACATGACCACTGGAAAAACCATAGCCTTGACTGGGCGGACCTTAGTTGGCAAAGTAATGTCTCTGCTTTTGAATATGCTATCTATGTTGGTCATAACTTTTCTTCCAAAGAGTAAGCGTCTTTTAACTTCATGGCTGCAGTCACCATCTCCAGTGATTTTGGAGCCCCCAAAAATAAAGTCTGACACTGTTTCCACTGTTTCCCCATCTATTTCCCATGAAGTGATGGGACCAGATGCCATGATCTTCATTTTCTGAATGTTGAGCTTTAAGTCAACTTTTTCACTCTCCTCTTTCACTTTCATCAAGAGGCTTTTTAGCTCCTCTTCACTTTCTGCCATAAGGGTGGTGTCATGGAGTTTCTTAGAAGTGCTTAAAAGTACTATCTCAGCTATAACATGATTTAGTCAACATTAGTGAAAGATCTTGCAGGGATTAAACCTGAATCTCTTGCATTGCAGGTGGATTCTTTAACCACTGAGTCAATGAGGAAGGCTAAAATGAAAGTGAAGTCACTCAGTTATGTCCGACTCTTTGCCATCCCATAGACTGTAGCCTGCCAGGCTCCTCTGTCCATGGGATTTTCCAGGCAATATTACTGAAGGGGGTTGCCATTTCTTTCTCCAGGGGATCTTCCCAACCCAGGACTTGAACCCGGGTCTCCTGCATTGTAGGCAGATGCTTTACCGTCTGAGCCACCAAGGAAGTCAAGGAACATAACCTTTAAAAAGGATTTTTTTTTTTAATTGTAAAGAGAACTTACAACCACCGTGGGGTCTAATAGTAGTGTTCCTATGAAATTGTAAATGTTTCCATAGAAATAAATTATAAAAGGATATTAGTAAGATAAATTTAGATAAATACTAATTTTTCAGAGTCCAGTCAGAAAGAAACCTTTCTGAGTATTTATTATTACCAAAGGGAATTTAATGCAGAGAATTACAGATGTGGTAGCTTAAGAAGGTGAGTAAGTGTTTGTGAAGAAATTCAGACACAGAAGTCAGGATACTTCTTCAATTCTTGACGGAGGGACTGATAGAAGATGGAGTGTTACAAGAGCCCAGAAGCCAGAGTCATTTGCAGAAGCTGAAGTCATGATAGACCTATTTGGAAGGAATTATGCTGTAGACTAAGTTTTTATATTGAAGTTCATATGAAAACCCAGATTCATATGTTGAATCTTAGTCTCCAGTGAAGTAGTATTTGTGCATGCATGCTAAGTCACTTCAGTCATGTCCAACTCTTTGCAACCCCATGGACTATAGCGTGCCAGGCTCCTTTGTCCATGGGGGTTCTCCAGGCAAAAATACTGGAGTGGTTGCTGTGCCCTTGGAACCCACGTCTCTTATGTCTCCTGCATTGGCAGGTGGGTTCTTTCCTGCTAGCACACCTGGGATGCCCATTTAGAGATGGGGGCCTTTGAAAGATCATTAGGTCGTGAGAATAGAGCCCCAACAAATGGGGTTAGTGTCTTCACAAAAGAATCCCAGAGACCACCCTTACCCTTTTAGCCATGTGTGAACACAGGGAGAAGAAAGTCATGCATGAATCAGAAAGTTGGGCTCTCACCAGATACTGAATTTGCTGATGTTTTGATCTTGGAATTCCCAGGCTTCAGAACTAAGAGAGATTATTGTTGTTTAAGGCACCAGACGGTGGTTTTCTTTATTATAGAGTACCCAACAGACGCAACCTACAACCACAGAACTCTCTGTTAATACTGCTAGAGATGCAATCAAAGGCAAAGAAGAACAGAGAAATCCATGGATGCCCCCTTCCTCATATTTCCCAACTTCCCACATGCGCTTTCCATTGACTTAACACTGCCAGATGCCAGCTGAAATGTCTGTTCATCCTGAGATACAGCACAGAGAAGGACAGGACTGTTATTGAGGAAAAAGAAACACAGCTCTAGCAGAGGTATTAAAACACACATTAGAAAGGCAAAAACAAATTTTAGATAAGGTAGTAAAGGCAAGGTTTTCTGAGCAAAAGATATTAAGCTGATTCCTGTAAGGTTTTCCAATTTTTACTTAACTGTTCTTACATTATTGGATTGGTTCAAAATTTTGGTCTCAGAAACTGTGCTGTAGATGAAGCTAATTTTTTTTTCTTTCCTCAATTCCTTCCTCACATAGAATTGCTGAGTCAACTTACTAAGAATCTTTACATATATAATATAAAAGCATTTCAAAAAAATTAGCGATTTACACTCCCAACAATCTAGGAATGTGTCAGATTTCTAAAGCTTCAGTGACATTGGATATTTTTATCACTAATTTATATACGTGCAGTTCAGTTCAGTCACTCAGTCATGTTCTACTCTTTGTGACTCTATGGACTGCAGTACGCCAGGCCTCCCTGACCATCGTCAACTCCCGGAGTTTACTTAAACACATGTCCATTGAGTCGGTGATACCATCTAACCATCTCATCCTCTTTTATTCCCTTCTCCTTCTGCCTTCAATCTTTCCCAGCATCAGGGTCTTTTCAAATGTCAGTTCTTTGCATCAGGTGGCCAAAGTATTGCAGTTTCAGCCTCAGCATCAGTCTTTCTAATGAATTGGAATATTTACAATTGAGAGCCAAACCCTGCTCCAGGTATAGAAAATGCCCTATGCCCATAGAAAATTGAAGACTCTATTAAATTAAAGAAATATTTTTTAAAAGTTGGAAATTCTACCTGTTTCAAGGTTCTGAAATAAGTTGGTTATAGAATATTTATCCAGTTCTTAAATGAAAATGTTAAATGATAGTCCTGCATAAAATGACGGTCCTAAGCTTTGATTATGAATTACTTCTAAAATTCACTCTAGAAAGGACATCTCTTTGGGGTTAGTTACAAAAGAATTCCCTGGAGGCAAAGAATGGTACCACTCTAACTGTTCCACTTTGTCACTATCAGTACAACGAGTATAGCATTATTAGTAATTTCTATTCAACATATTACTGCTGGATTCCCTCTTATTAGAGGATGGCTAAGGATTTGATGAGACAAGCATTTATTTCCCTCAGTAGTGAAAGCTTCATGATTTGCTGGCTTCTGCAGATTTCACCAATAACTACAGTTGACCTTTATCTCAATGTAGCACTCCCTATTCATCCATAGTGAAATGTACCATGTTGGTAATCATTTTCTTTTGAAATCATTTTAGTTTGTCAAAAGGGCAGGTTTAAAGAGCAGGAACAATCCCCCTTAGAGTCTGTATAGATGGCCTTTCACACTATTCAACCTTTTGCTTACAAAGGGCTCTTTAAACTCCAAGTTTCACACCACATGCATCAAAGAGAGTATGAAACAATGCCATCTGTCAGTCATTTATTTCCAGTGGTTGAAGGGACTCCCCATTACGAACTGCATGTTTGAAAATAAACCTGCAGAGATAATGTCACTGAAGTATGTCCTTAAAAGGAATTTCTTAATAAATATGTTATGTCATTTAGATAATATTCATGCCAAAATTGATAAAGCCACATATATTAAGAGGGACAGAATGTGTTATAAATTCAAAAGACATTCATTGCTCCAATTTCTTAATTCAAAATATTTATCTTAAGGATAAATGTTTGTAGCTTCATTTTGTTTTTGATCATCATGTTGTACTTTTTCAAACAAATTTGAAATTTTTTATCTTAATGTAAATTTATTCTCACTGCAAAAATAAAGACAATTACTTGGAGAAATTTTTACTACTAGGAAAAAAGGATGGGAGATAAAGCTTGTGTTGGGTTAGGGAAAGCTACTATATACTGTTGCTTTCAAATAGATTAAATAGAAAAAAATGGTAAAAATAAAAATCCCATCCCTCAGATACTGTGTTTCTACTCATGTTCACCTAGAACAGTACTATTTTACTTGCTTTCATTAACTTACTTGCCAGATTAAGAAGAGTATGATTAAGGGTTCTGTCTCATATGTAGTATGATAATGAACTGAGGTTGAATTTCACTTGGGGGCAAAGTAATATGCACAAATCAAATCACGAAGTCAGAATGACCAGGTAAGTGTATGAAGTCATAGGGCCAGTTTAGGATGGAGCACAGAAGGACTGTAGACACAGGCAGAGAAAAAAAGGGATCTGTCTGAGTTTTAAGACTTGAGTAGAAGTACTGGGGCCAAATTGTACTAGTGTGAATTACACTCACTATATGAGAATTAACTGTAGCTTTTAACTTTGTTGTTGTTGTTCAGTTGCTCAGTCATATCCGACTCTTTGCGACCCCATGGACTGCAGCATGCCAGGCTTCCCTGCCCTTCACTATTCCCTAGAGTTTGCCCAAACTCATGTGCATTGAGTTGGTGATGCCATCCAACCATCTCATCCTCTGTTGTCACCTTCTCCTGCTGCCCCCAATCTTTCCCAGCATCAGGGGCTTTTCTAATGAGTTGGCTCTTCACGTCAGGTGGCAAGGATTGGAGCTTCAGCTTCAGCGTTAGTACTCACAATGACCATTCAGCATTGATTTCCTTTAGGATTGACTGGTTTGATCTCCTCACAGTCCAAGGGACTCTCAAGAGTCTTCTTCAACACCAAAGTTTGAAAGCATCAGTTCTTCGGCATTCAGTTTTCTTTATGGTCCAATTCTCACATCCATACATGACTACTGGAAAAACCATAGCTTTGCCTATAGGGACTTTTGTCGGCAAGGTGATGTCTCTGCTTTTTAGTGTGCTGTCTAGGTATGTCATAGCTTATCTTCCAAGGAGCAAGCACCTATTAATTTCATAGCTGCAGTCACAGTCCACAGTGATTTCAGAGCTCAAGAAAATTGTCACTGTTTCCACTTTTCCCCATCTATTTTCCATGAAAAACAGATAAATTCTCTTTCATTCTGAGAATTCATTGACATATACAGTGTACGCTAGCAATCCACAAATGTGCCATATGAACAGATTAGAAATTAAACTTGGAATTTTGAGAAATTTTTGAGGAAAACTAAAAACAATATTTTTATGTAGGTAACTTGATTTATAACGTATACATTTCATATGTACAGCATTATATTACTACTTCAAGGTGCTTACCTCCAGAAGTTTTATTTCCATCTATCACTGTACACTTCATCCCTTTTACTCACTTCTCCCCTCCTCTTTGATAACAAGTACTTTTTTTCTATGTGTTTGTTTTTGTTCGACTTGTCAATTGTATTTATGTTTTCAAATAATTACCTTAGTTTTATTGATATTTTATATTATCTTTTTAGTAATTTATTTGTGCTCTGATTTTATTTTTTTCTTCTACTAACTTTAGATTTCACCTGTTCTTATTTTTCTTGTTACTTAAGTTTAAGGTTAGACTGTTTGTGAATTTTCTTATTTCTCAAGGTAGGATTTTGTAGGTGCCATCTTTTTTTCCCCCTAGCTGTTTTTAAAGTTGTCATTGACTTTTGACAATTTTAATATGTGTGTCACAGAGAATATATTTTTTGCATCAAGGTAATTAGATATTAGCTTGCTGAATTTTTATATCCACTTTCTTTCCTAGGTTTGGACATTCTCAGTTATTATTTGTTAAAATAAATTCTTTGCTCTTTTCCCCTCCCTTCTCCTTGTAAGATACCCAGATATTCCCTTCCCTAAAAGTGTCAGAAAAACATTTTAGATTTTCTATTTTTTTTACTTCTTATTTCTCTTTCTTCTACATGTGTCCTTTTTAGCTTTCTCTTCAAGCTCACTAATTCTCTTTTACATAATATGCTCTATTTCCAATGCTTTCTAATGCATTCTTCATCTATTAGTTACTCAGTTCCAGAATTTGTTTGGCTTTAGATTTTTAATCTCTTCAATAAATGTCCCCATTTGTTCATTAATTTTATTCCAGTGCTCATTGAATTGCCCTTCTGAGTTTGTCACTTACTGAGTTTCTTCATGACACATATTTCAAATTCCCTATCAGTTACACTGCAATATTCTGTGATTTTAAGTTTGGTGTCTGGAGAATTGTTCTTTTCTTGCTATGATACAGTGTTACTGTGGTTCTTCATGGTTCTTGCTGAATTACTTCTCTGCTGGTGATTTTAAGTTTATATTGGCAGTTGGAGTGTTTCTCTTGTTTTCCAGCAGATGGTGCGATAGCATAAGGTTTTAGTTTCTCTTAGCTGTGCTGTCTTTGGTTGGAGAGTGGCACTTTGCATCCACTACTGTCTTTGTAAGAGATATGACTCCGTGTCTCTGCCATCACTTCTTGCCCTCTGGGGTTCTGGCTGTGTTGCTTCTGCCAGAGCCACTGTCAATCACCAGGATGGTGGGCTATATTCCCTTGACTCTGGAATCCCCTGAGTTACAGGCACGGTCTGCCACTGATTGTGGAGTAAGGGGGATATTTGGAGGAGAGCCGGTGCTGTTCAGAAACCTCCATTGTACCTGTTGTTTTAAGGTTTGAAGTCTCCGCTATTGTGGATGGAATTCAGGAGCCTGAGGGTGGGCATCTCAACATCTAAGCGGATGAGATCCCAGACTCCATTGCCACTGCTGCCCTAGTTATCTGTGGCTGTGCGTGCCACAGAGGGTCGGGGGCCAGAGTCATGTGTGCTGCCTACCTTGATGCTACTGGGTTCTCTAAAGCCGTGGGCTCAGTTGTCATGGTCAGAGGGACTAGACTGTAGGCACTTACTCCATTGTTCCCTTGGTTGTGTCACCTCTGTGTGTTCCAATTCATCCATCTTTACAGGCACTGATGTCTGGAATTCTCCAGCATCCTGGTGTGCTGTTTAGAGGCACCTTTGTTAAGCTGTGTTTTTGTTGTTGTTGTTGTTTTACTGTTCATATATTGAAGGAATAGAAAAAGGTGGCTTTCCACTCTACACACTGCTGACTTCACTCCTTGAGAAGAACTTCTCAAGTCAGTAAAGATGGAAATGGAAAATTCATTTACAATTAATTCATAAAAATCACACCTTTTTAATGGAGTTTATAATACTGAATAATAACACTGTTTGGGATAAAGTAAAAATCATCCAAGTCTAGAGTTTGTCAACAAAGATCACATAAGAATGAAGCACTCACTCTATTTCAGCAACTCTACAGCCACATGAGGAAAAACATCACAGATGTAGAAATGTACAATATAGTTTAACAATCACTATGTAGAAAATATATATATAGAAACTATAAAGCACAGCTGTTGGGTAATTAACCCCATTTTTATTGGTCATTCTCAAAAACACATTTACGCAGATACTCTAGAGCTGATTCCCTTTATATTAAGCCAATATAAGTCAAATTGCAAAAATATGTTAGAAGTTATTTCCTGAGATTTCTAACCTCATTTAGATGTTGCAGTATATTAATCCAGATCATATTGAATTTTATCTCTAATTCATCATGCTTAAATGAACCGTCAGTTTCATATTTCAAAATATTTAGTTGATCATCAGTAATGTATTTACACACAGATGTTTTAATTGTGAATAAATTATCCTGATATAAAAAAATATAAATCCTATGTATGTGACAGTAATAGTTTTCTTGTGTAATAATTCATTTTTATTAATATATTTATACATTCATTCCAAAATATTTCTTAAGCAGCTATAACATTAAAAGCACTTTCTACAAGCTGAGTGCAAAAGAGAAATTGTCCCTAACTTCTATGGAATTTAGGTGTAAAGGGTAAAATGCATAAAATATGACACAAATAAATGTGTATCAATGCATACTTTGAAAGAGATTTATTAAAAACTTACTTTAATGTAAGTGATGATGGAAAAATATCCATCCTTAGTTCTTACAATGTTTTGGCTTCAGTATGCTTTACTGAGTAATCAGTCCAAAGAACCTGAGATCAAATTCATTGAATTTGTTCATGCAGTATTAAATTAAGGCAAATATCAACAGGATTTTGAGAAAAAGAATGTGGCCATACTACAATGTTGACTTCAACTTTTCCTCTCACACTGAGTTGCTGAATATAGTAAATAAAAATACGGATTGCACATAACAGTTAATGTGAGTATGCACCATACGTTACATGGGGCATACCTACGTGAAAAAGATTATTTGTTGTTTACCTGATGTTGCTGCTGCTACTGCTGCTAAGTCACTTCAGTCGTGTCCAACTCTGTGCGACCCCAGAGATGGCAGCCCACCAGGCTCCCCCGTCACTGGAATTCTCCAGGCAAGAACACTGGAGTGAATTGCCATTTCCTTCTCCAATGCATGAAAGTGAAAAGGGAAAGTGAAGTCGCTCAGTTATGTCCGACTCTTAGCGACCCTATGGACTGCAGCCTACCAGGCTCCTTCCCCCATGGGATTTTCCAGGCAAGAATACTGGAGTGGGGTGCCATTGCCTTCTCTGATATTCACATTTAAATAAACATCCTGTATTTTATCTGGTAAACTCATCCCCAGGGTCTCCAAACTAAAGTAGCTGCACAAATCACATATCATTTGGTCTTACCTTAAGAATCCAAGTGAATTTACTTTTAAGTTTTTCTTATCAATCTTTACATTGGTCCAATGCATTAATCCAGTATGTGTTAGCAATGCATAGACTTTTCCTTGGACTATAAGGAAATCTAGGGAAATTGTATCCTCTGTTAAAACCATGAACAGAAAATTAAGATTAACCTGAATGAATTCCATGGCCAAGAAAAAGATCATTAATCACTTCAGCCAAAGAAAGTTAAAAAAGTAGATCTGTTTTGGAGAGATCTCCATATTTATTAAAGATTCTATTGTGATGCTTCTTTAAGTCCCTTATGACCATTCTTGAGGTGCAAGCTACCATGTTTTTCAAGGAAGGAAGGAAGTGAATGTCTGACTTCCAAACAAGAAATACAGACCCAGGGGTATTCATGATATCCTAGAAAGTGAAGTCGCTCAGTTATGTCCGACTCTTAGCGACCCTATGGACTGCAGCCTACCAGGCTCCTTCCCCCATGGGATTTTCCAGGCAAGAATACTGGAGTGGGGTGCCATTGCCTTCTCTGATATTCACATTTAAATAAACATCCTGTATTTTATCTGGTAAACTCATCCCCAGGGTCTCCAAACTAAAGTAGCTGCACAAATCACATATCATTTGGTCTTACCTTAAGAATCCAAGTGAATTTACTTTTAAGTTTTTCTTATCAATCTTTACATTGGTCCAATGCATTAATCCAGTATGTGTTAGCAATGCATAGACTTTTCCTTGGACTATAAGGAAATCTAGGGAAATTGTATCCTCTGTTAAAACCATGAACAGAAAATTAAGATTAACCTGAATGAATTCCATGGCCAAGAAAAAGATCATTAATCACTTCAGCCAAAGAAAGTTAAAAAAGTAGATCTGTTTTGGAGAGATCTCCATATTTATTAAAGATTCTATTGTGATGCTTCTTTAAGTCCCTTATGACCATTCTTGAGGTGCAAGCTACCATGTTTTTCAAGGAAGGAAGGAAGTGAATGTCTGACTTCCAAACAAGAAATACAGACCCAGGGGTATTCATGATATCCTTGGAATGAGAGAATCAGTAAGATTGGAGAATGTCTAAGTGTTAGTGTTAATCACTAAGTCATGTCTGATTCTTTGCAATCCCGTAGACTGTAGCTCACTAGTCTCCTCTGTCTGTGGGATTCTCAAAACAAGAATACTGGAGTGGGTTGCCACTTCCTTCTCTAGGTGATCTGCCAGATCCAGGGATAGAACCTGTGTCTTTCATGTCTCCTGCATTGCAGGTGGATTCTTTACCACTAAGCCACAAGGGAAGCTCCGGAGAACCCCTAAAGTGATATCCAATGATTCAGGAAACATAGATTGGAAATACCTTACATGGGGGCTTCTAGACAGGTGGTAGGCCTCAGAGGTCCCTGTTCAGTTAATAATGGAGTCTAGATCTTTGATTTAGAAAGCATGTGTACTTTGTACTGTTTGCTCACATATTCATCAAGGCAATATTTGTTTGTCATGGAATGACATGCAAAGGAGTAATCAGACAGGTGTCTTGTAGATGTGCAGAAACTCGGGCCATCATTTTCTGTTTGTGCGAGACTTCTTGAGAAGGCTAGGTCATATGATCAGAACTGTCTGGTAGGGGACGAAATACTTAGTGGTCACTATAATTTGAGGTTCATGAAACACTGGAAAAATTTCTCCAGATGTTTTCTGAAATAAGGGGCAATACACACAGATCACTCATGCCCTCCCTCCCCTGTTTCTGTCAGCATCTAAGATATTTCCTCTCCACTAACAAGTCTGTGTCTGCTGTTCCCTCTCTAAATCACTAAATTTACTTCTCATTCAAATAGCTGATTTGTCTCCATTATCGCCTGCTTACACCTACATTTGTTCTGAATAGATCAGTTATGATTACTTGGAAGGGCGTTTCTATAAACCATTCAGAGATTCATTGTGACTAGTGTAGGAGGAGAACTCAGTGAGTGGTGCACTCAAGATGCTATCTTCATGATCTAAGACCATTCAATCCACCAAGAGAATCAGGCAAAGAACCAGAATTATGTTTTGAATAATTATAAATCTTGTAAGGCCCCTTTAGGCGGGGCTGCCACTAGTAAGATGTAGCAACTAGCTCAGTTTGGGGATGCTGTTAAATAAAAGGTTGCTATTAAATATATCCTATCCTAAGCTGACGGAGAAGGCAATGGCACCCCATTCCAGTACTCTTGCCTGGAAAATCCCGTGGATGGAGGAGCCTGGTAGGCTGCAGTCCATGGAGTTGCAAAGAGTCGGACATGACTGGGCGACTTCACTTTCACTTTTCACTTTCATGCATTGGAGAAGGAAATGGCAACCCACTCCAGTGTTCTTGCCTGGGGAATCCCAGGGACAGGGGAGCCTGGTGGGCTGCCATCTATGGGGTCGCACAGAGTTGGACACGACTGATGCGACTTAGCAGCAGCAGCAGCAACATCCTAAGCTGAAAACTTAGAATCCCAGACTTTCAAAACTGATTCAGATAACTCATCACCAATTTTGTTCTAATAAATAATTAGGAAGGAATCTGGAAATGAATTATTTCTGTGGACATCCAAATTAAATGACTAAACTGCCTGACCTAAATATGTTAATGGAGTTCAAGTCAGGGTTCATTTTAGTTGCTTTTGAATCATGGAGCATGGCAGCTTCCTTGAAAACTTTTATGTGGTTGTGTTGTTTTTGCAGTGAAAGGCATGCACTGGTCAGATTGAAAGAAGCACTGGTTGGTGAAAGCATGATTTTCCTTTCAGGGCTATAATAATATGCCAGAGTTAACTGGTCAGACTGAACCAGTGACACTATAACCTAGAAAACAAGTCTGTAGCAATGAGTTCTAAGAAAGTGTAAGAACGATCTGATGAAGTTTTCTGTCATAACTCAACAGGAACCATGTACCATACAGTATGGCCTCCAGAGCCACAGCAGGTGGCTTAGAGATGAGAATTCAGTGCTATATAAATAATTCTTAACTTCAGCCCTCCACCCCCAAAAACTTCCCCAGCCCTAATGTTTAAATCAGACAAAAACTGAAGAGATGTTATAAAAATGTGACAGCAGGGGGTGCAGTCCTGAGATAGTGAAGGAATAAGACAGGGAGACCACTTTCTCCCCCACAAATTCATCAAAAGATCATTGAACACTGAACAAATTCTGCAAAACTACTTCTGAATGCTGGCAGAGGACACCAGGCACTCAGAAAGGCAACCCATTCTCTTTGAAAGGAGGTAGGACAAAATATAAAAGATAAAAAGAGAGACAAAAGAGTTAGGGATGGAGACCCATCCCGGGGAAGGAGTCATGAAAGAGAAGTTTCCAAACACCAGGAAACCCTCTCACCAGTGGGTCTGTGGGGAGTTTCGGAATCTCAGAGGACAACATAACTGGGAGGAAAAAAAAAAAACACACACACAGATTACGCACCTAACCCCAACTCTCAGCTCAGAAGTAGCCTAGGTGCTCGCGTCCACCAGCAGCGAGCAGGGGCTGAACAGGGAGGCGCGGGCTGCATGCTTAAGGTAAGGACCAGGCCAGAATGCCCTAAGGACAAGCTGAAGGAGCTAACGTGAGATAGCAACCCAAACTGGAATAGCCAAAGAGAGAAAGGAAAAAAAAAAGAGAGAGAGAGAGAATTTTCTCACAAAAAGCTCTAAGGCACAACCTGGCCCCCTCACAGAACAAAGGACTGAGCAAATACCAGAGGAGAGCTAGCCGGCTGTGAACCAGCCCCTCCACCCACCAGAGGCAGAGAGGCAGGCGGGTGACAGCCAGAGCCGGAAGGCGAGGGTCAATCTAAGCCCCAGAGATGGCATCCTCCACCAAACTGTGAGCAGGCTCCCAGTTCCTAACCAAGTCTTCCTGGGGTCCTGGATGGTTGACATCCTCCAGGAAGGTCACAGAGATCATCTTCCTAGAGGAGACACACAGCACACCAGAGATGGTGCTACAGCTGCACACCCAGGAAACCAAGCAGCTGGGGCAGAGGAGCTGATAAGACATACCACCCCACCTGGGGAGAGTGCTCACCAAGCACCTGGTCACCTGAGCTGCTCGGACCTGGGAAGGGCACAAAATGCAGGCCCAACCGAAGCCCAACTTTGTGGTATACCTGAACCTGAGTGGCTTAGACCTGAGAAGTGCACACACCCAGGGCCCGCTGTAGACAGTTCCCCTGAAGAGCAACCTGGAGCCTGAGCAGTGTAGATTGGGAAAATAAACACTCCATGAGTAGGGTCAAACCTAGTGTGGCCAGATACTGTGAGCACACACCAGTGATAATTGTTTGCAGTGTTCCTCCCTCCCCACAGCACAATTGAACAAGTGAACCTAAATAAATGAGCACCTTTGTCCCTTTGTGTAGGGATAGAAATTAGACACTGAAGAGACTTGCAAACAGAGGAAGCCAAGGAAGCCAAAATAAACAGTGAAGAGGGAACGGCTTTGGAAAAGATAGGTGCAACAGATTAAAATCCTGAGGTTAGCACTGACTACATTTGGAAGAAGCCTATAGACCTTGAGAAGAAGTATAAGCTGGAAGAAAGAACTATCTGAAACTGAACTGACCCCACACTGCCTTCAAAAACTCCAGAGAAATTCCTAGATATATTTTATTTTTAAAATTTTTAAAAAAGTTTTATTTTTATGTTCTTTATTATGCCTTTAATTTTCATTTTTAAAACATACCATTACCTTGCAAAAACAAGACCCTATTTTTAAAGCAAATTTCATATATAATTTCATATATATTTTTTACAACTTTTGTGATTTTTTTAAATATTGTATTGTTGAGAGTCTAATTTCTACTCTAGATTTTTAATGTTTGGTTTTGGTGGTTGTATCAATTTTGTACCTTTAAGAATCCAATCTTCAGTATCCATTTTTACTTAGGAGTGTGATTACTGGCTTGATTGCTCTCTCCCTTTTGACTCTCTTTTTTCTCCCTCGGGTCATCTCTATCTCCTCCCTCCCGCTTCTCTTCTCCACTTAACTCTGTGAATCTTTTTGGGTGTTCCGGGCTGCGGAGAACACTCACAGAACTGATTATTGGCTAGATTTGTCTCTCTCCTTTTGACTCCTCCTCTTCTCTTGGTCACCTCTATCTCCCTCATCCCTCTTCTCTTTTCCATGTAACTCTGTGAACCTCTCTGGGTGTCCCCCACTGTGGAGACTCATTTCACCATTCACCTCGATGTTTTATTATTGGTGTTGTATGGATGGAGAAGACTTGAGGCTACTGTAAGAATAACTGAAAGCCAGAGACAGGAGGCTTAAAACCAAATCTTGAGAATCCAAGAGAACTCCTGACTCCAGGGAACATCAATCAATAAGAGCTCATCCAAGAGCATCCAGAGAGAAGAGATCCAGCTCCACCCACCAGAACACTGACACAAGCTTCCCTACAAGGAAACCTAGACAAGCCACTATTCCAACATCACCCACAGGCAGGAACCTCCACAATAAAGAGTATCCACAAACTTTCAGCATGCAGAAAGGCCACCCCAAAGAGCAATCTAAACAAGATGAAAAGGCAGAGACATATTCAGCAGTTTAAGGAAGATGATAAATGCCCTCCAAACCAAACCAAAGAAGAGGTGATAGGGAGTCTACCTGAAAAAGAACTAAGAATAATGATAGTAAAAATGATCAAATATCTTGAAAACAAAATGGAGTTACAGATAAATAGTCTGGAGACAGGATTGAGAAGATGCAAGATACGTTTAACAAGGACATAAAAGAAATAAAAAAGAGTCAATCAATAATGAATAATGCAATAACTAAGATCAAAAGCACTCTGGAGGGAACCAACAGTAGAATAACTGAGCCAGAAGATAGAATAAGTGAGGTGGAAGATAGAATGGTGGAAATAAATGAAGCAGAGAGGAAAAAAAGAACATAATAATTAAAAGAAACGAGGACAACCTCAGAGACCTCTGGGACAATGTTAAATGACCCAACATTTGAATCACAGATGTCCCAGAAGAAGACAAAAAGAAAGGTCATGAGAAAATACTTGAGGAGATAATATTTGAAAACTTCCCCAGAATGGGGAAGGAAATAGGCACCCAAGTACAAGAAACCCAGAGAGTCCCAAACAGGATAAATCCAAGGCAAAATACCCAAAGACACATATTAATCAAATTAATGAAGGTCAAACACAAAGAACAAATATTAAAAGTATCAAGGGGAAAACAACAAATAACATACAAGGGGATTCCCATAAGGATAACAGCTGATCTTTCAATAGAAACTCTTCAGGCCAGAGGGAATGGCAGGACATATTTAAAGTGATGAAAGAGAAAAACCTACAACCCAAATTACTGTACCCAGCAAGGATCTGAAGGCAACATCAAAAGCTTTACAGACAAGCAAAAACTCAGAGAATTCAGCACCACCAAACCAGCTCTTCAACAAATGCTAAAGGATCTTCTCTAGACAGGAAACACAGAAAAGGTTTATAAACTCAAACCCAAAACAACATAGTAAATGGCAATGGGATCATACTTGTCAATAATTACCACAAATGTAAATTGGTTGAATGTCCCAGCCAAAAGACAAAGACTAGCTCAATGAATACAAAAACAATGTTTTTTGTTGTTGTTGTTGTATGCTGTCTACAAGAGACCCACCTCAAAACAAGGGACACATACAGACTGAAAGTGAAGGGCTGGAAAAAGATATTTCATGCAAATGGAGACCAAAAGAAAGAAGGAGTAGCAATATTCATATCAGATGAAAGGCTTTGAAATAAAGGCCATGAAAAGAGACAAAGAAGGGCACTACATGATGAACAAAGGATCAATCCAAGAAGATAAAACAATTATAAATATATATGCATGCAACATAGGAACACTGCAACATGTAAGGCAAATGCTAACAGGAATGAAAGGGGAAATTCACTGTAACACAATAATAGTGGGAGACTTTAATACCCGACTCATACCTATGGATAGATCTACTAAACAGAAAATTAGCAAGGAAACAGAAACTTTAAATGATAATGGACTAGTTAGACCTAATTGATATCTATAGAACATTACAACTCAAAACAATGAATTTCACATTTTTCTCGAGTGCACATGGAACCTTCTCCAGGATAGATCACATCCTGGGCCATAAATCTAGCCTTGGTAAATTCAGAAAGATTGATACCATTTCAAGCATCTTTTCTAACCACAATGCGGTAAAATTAGAAGAATTCATAATTCATAAACTGGTATGATGGAGGCATGAGAAGAATGAAATCCCCGAGGGAAAGAAGGGTCAATATACAGGTCCTTGGAAAACACCCATGTTCAGGGATGGGTCAGAGGGAGACACACGAGAATTTGATTCTACTGGAAGCCAAGGAAGATTCAGGATTTAGTGCCACTTAGCAGTACACTGTTGCAGTGTGGACGAGAAAAATCCATTGGATTCATTAGCAAGCGGGTTTGCTTTTTATGAGAGATTCTCATGATAACTCACGCTTTTCAATGAGTTCTCTTAGTGGTTAAGCAGGTTTTGGAATGGTTAAAGACACAGATAGATGCACTTGAGAGTCAGTTAGTGTGTGATAACTTGGCAAAGGCATGATTGAGAAATGGGAATATGTTAGATATTTATTTAAGATGTGGGACTTTCCTTGTAGCTCACTCAATAAAGAATCTGCCTGCCATGCAGGAGACCCAGGTTTGAAGCCTGGGTAGGGAAGATTCCCTGGAGAAGGAAATGGCAACCCACTCCAGTATTCTTGCCTGGAAAATCCCATGGACAGGGGAGCCTGGTGGGCTACAGTCCATGGAGTCACAAGAGCTGGACATGACTTAGCAACTCAACCACCACCACCATCACAGGGGAAAAAAAAAAAAAAAAACTATTAAAAATACAAACATATGGAGGCTAAACAACACTCCTCTGAATAACCAACAAATCATAGAAGAAATCAAGAAAGAAATAAAACTGCATAGAAATGAATGAAAATGAAAACACAACAACCCAAAACCTATGGGATTCAGTAGAGGGGAAGGTTCATAGCAATACAAGCTTACTTCAAGCAACAGGAGAAAAATCAAATAAATAACCTAACTCTACACCTAAAGTAACTAGAAAAAGAAGAAATGAAGAACCCCAGAGTTAGTAGAAGGAAAGAAATCACAAAAATTAGGGCAGAAATAAACGAGAAAGAAACAAAGGAGACCATAGCAAAAATCAACAAAGCTAAAAGCTGGTTCTTTGATAATATAAGTAAAAATAGACAAACCATTAGCCAGACTCATCAAGAAAAAAAGGGAGAAGAATCAGATCAACAAAATTAGAAATGAAAATGGAGAAATCACAACAGACAACACAGAAATACAAGGCATCATAAGAGACTACTATCAGCAACTATGTGCCAATAAAGTGGACAACTTGGAAGAAATTGATGAATACTTAGAAAAGTATAACTTGCCAAAACTGAACCAGTAAGAAATAGAAAATCTTAACAGACCCATCACAAGTAGAGAAATCGAAACTGTAATCAGGAATCTTCCAACAAACAAAAGCCCAGGATCAGATGGCTTCACAGCTGAATTCTACCAAAAATTTAAAGAGTAAATACTTATCCTACTCAAACTCTTTCAGAAAATTGAAGAGGAAGGTAAACTTTAAAATTCATTCTATGAGGACACCATCACCTTAATACCAAAACCTGACAAAGATGCTGCCAAAAAAGAAAACTACAGGCCAATATCACTGATGAACATAGATATAAAAATCCTTAATCAAATTCTAGCAAACAGGATCCAACAGCATATTAAAAAGATCATACATCATGACCAAGTGGGCTTTATCCCAGGGATGCAAGGATTCTTCAATATTCTCAAATGAATCAATGTGATACACCACATTAACAAACTAAAAGATAAAAACCATATGAGTATCTCAATAGATGCAGAGAAAGCCTTTGACAAATTTTGACACCCATTTATGATAAAAACCTCCAAAAAGCAGGCATAGAAGGGACATACCTCAACATAATAAAAGCCATATATGATAAATCCACAGCAAACATTATCCTCAATGGTGAAAAATTGAAAGCATTTCCCCTAACGTCAGGAACAAGACAAGGGTGTCCACTCTCACCACTACTATTCAACATAGTTTTGAAAATTTTAGCCACAGCAATCAGAAAAGAAAAATAAATAAAAGGAATCCACATTAGAAAAGAAGTAAAACTCTCACTGTTTGCAGATGACATGATCCATCCTCTACATAGAAAACCCTAAGGACTCCACCAGAAAATTACTAGAGCTAATCAATGAATATAGTAAAGTTGCAGGATATAGAATTAACACACAGGAATCCCTTGCATTCCTATACACTAACAATGAAAAAATAGAAAGAGAAATTAAGGAAACAATTCCAGTCACCATTGCAACAAAAAGAATAAAATACTTAGGAATAAATCTACCTAAATAAACAAAAGACCTATATATAGAACACTATAAAACACTGATGAAAAAAATCAAAGATGACAGAAACAGATGGAGAGATATACCATGTTCACGGATCGGAAGAATTGATATAGTGAAAATGAGTATACTACCCAAAGCAATTTATAGATTCAATTCAATCCCTGTCAAGTTACCAATGGTGTTTTTCAGAGAACTAGAACAAATAATTTGACAATTCGTATGGGAATACAAAAACCCTTGAATAGCTAAAGCAATCTTGAGAAAGAATGGAACTGGAGGAATCAACCTGCCTGACTTCAGACTATACTACAGAGCTACAGTCATCAAGAGAGTGTGGTACTGGCACAAAGACAGAAACATAGATCAATGGAACAAAATAGACAGCCCAGAGATAAATCCACACACCTATAGACATGTTATCTTTGACAACAGAGGCAAGAATATCCAATGGAGAAAAGACAATCTCTTTAACAAGTGGTGCTGGGAAAGCTGGTCAATCACTTGTAAAAGAATGAAACTAGAACACTTTCTAACATCATACAAAAAATAAACTCAAACTGGATTAAAGACCTAAAATAATACTAGAAACTATAAAACTTCTAGGGGAAAACATAAGCAAAACACTCTCTGACATAAATCATAGCAGGATCCTCTATGACTCACCTCCCAGAGTAAAG
>SJYX01007411.1:60861-83710 GCA_006410675.1 Oreotragus oreotragus
TTGCCTTTCTTTGGAATTGGAATGAAAACTGACCTTTTCCAGTCCTGTGGCCACTGCTGAGTTTTCCAAATTTGCTGGCATATTGAGTGCAGCACTTTCACAGCATCATCTTTCAGGATTTGAAACAGCTCAACTGGAATTCCATCACCTCCACTAGCTTTGTTCTTAGTGATGCTTTCTAAGGCCCACTTGACTTCACATTCTAAGATGTCTGGCTCTAGATTAGTGATCACATCCTCATGATATTCTTTTTTTTTTTTTTAATTTCTTGCAAGTGAATAAAATCTACAACTCAAACTGTTACACTGCAGTTTCCATCCTGAATTATCTTTCAAGGTGATCACTGACTGTACCTGTATAATAGCAGCAGTCCACTTCCTGGTTTTGCTGTCTTATCATGTGGAGTCCTCATGAATTTTTCCCTGCTTGGTCATTTATTTACAGAGAACCTCCCATTGCTAGAGCTGTGGGTTGAAGAGCTGAGCAGTGCAAAAAACATACACATGAGGAAGTGAGTCTTCTGCACATGTAATTTTTTATGGTCTCTGTATTTGTTCTGCCTAGGTTATGTTCCCACGCATATATATTTCACTTGATAATGCAGTTTCATTGTCAAACAACTTTATGACTAATTTGACACATTTTTTGTGAAGAATACTATATGCTAAACTTTTCTAAAGAGTGAATTCTGAAATCAGACTTCTTAAATTATAGATTCATTGACATATCAGACAGGGCATATTTCTTAATTTTACCCTACATTAATTCCCTTGAGTATTAGATAGGTATATAATATTAATCTTTTAGACATCATTTATTAGGTGATACAGTGAATAAAATTTAATACTGCCCACTCTAATAGTGCTTAGCACCAAGTATACACCCAGTGTACATTAACTCTTATTAGGAGACCTGAACACACATTAAACACACNATTAATTCCCTTGAGTATTAGATAGGTATATAATATTAATCTTTTAGACATCATTTATTAGGTGATACAGTGAATAAAATTTAATACTGCCCACTCTAATAGTGCTTAGCACCAAGTATACACCCAGTGTACATTAACTCTTATTAGGAGACCTGAACACACATTAAACACACACAAACACCACAAATCTAGATTAAATAATCAATGAAAATCAAAGTATAACATATCTAGAATAAAAGAATAATAACATATTAAATATTGATTAAATTAATTGATTGAGGCTAGTAAAATAGAAATAACTGATAAAAAGTATCAACAATAACAAGACTTCCCTGCTGGCTCAGCAGTAAAGAATTTGCTGGCAGTGCAGACGACCCAGCTTCGGTCCCTGGAATGGGAAGATCCCTGGAGAAGGAAATGGCAATCTGCTCCAATATTCTTGCCTGGAAAATTCCATGGATAGAAGAGCCTGGCGGGTTATGTCCATGGGGTTTCAAAGAGTCAGACATGACTAAGCAAAAGCACCAATAGCAACAAAAGACTGACAAAAAAAGTTTGTTAATTACTTTTTTAAGCACTGCTATACTTATCAGCAATCACATAAATGCAAATTAAAACCAAGGGAAAATGATTCACACTCACCAGCCTAGGAAATTTTCTATATCTTGGCAATACCCTGTGATAATGAGGCTGTAAAACAATGAAAACTCTTTTGTATTGCTGAAGGAAATGTAAGCTGGTACAACTAATCTGAAGAGGAATTTGGTAGTTAATTTCATAATTAATAAAAGTCATTAAGTCACAAAACAATTTTGTTTCTAAGCAGATGTTTAAAGGAACTCTTTCACTTCTGAGAAGATATGTGCAAAAATGTTTACATAACTATTATTTATAAAATCAAAATTGTAAATGGAAAGAATGTAAACAAAATCTTATTCTTGAGGATGTAAACAAATGTGAAAGATAAAAGCAGATGCTTGTGTATTGTTAAAATCAAATGCAGGGTAGAATTGTCTCTGGGCTGTAAGTAGCTACCAAAGGTGAGGATGTAAATGGAGAGTGATAGTCACAGAAAGCCCCAGTTTTATTGTTACAAGTTTATTTATTCGACTGGTTGTTGAGTACATAGTTATTTTGTTGTATTATTAAGAGCTTCATGTAGAGTTTCATGCTGTACTGCATTTTAATAGAAAGAAAAGAATGAGATTTCCTGAAAGGAAATATATAAGGAGTGTAAAACATTACCTATGAATATTTAGGAGCTACTAAATTTAACAAGAGGGAGAACAAAGAAACATCAAACACACTGCCTAAGAATTTCCCATAACTGTTACAAATGCCACACTTTGTATGTGTTACAGCTAAATCTGAAATTAAGTTTTCATCTTTCATATTCTTCTATTTTGCAGTCTGTTAGGAAAAAAAAATCTTTCAGGGTATCATTGAAAATAAAGCTGTTTCAACAAAAATCAAATGTAACCTACAATGATTCATTAAACTCTTTGGAAATAATAAGAGAGTCTTATGACTCATGAGGACAGCTTACAATAAAGCATGTGAGATAGATGCTGGGAGCAAAGAGAGACTTGGTTTATGTGAGTGGATGTCACAGGCTGTATGGGTCATGGGAGGCTAGATGTTACAATGTTTAACAGACACCCTGAAAATGTACTGCTACCTCATGAGCAAATTTGCTGTGGATTGGTAAGGAGGCTCTTGTTAACATAATAAAATTTAGTGGCTAGTGGCAACCATAGATGGTCACAGTGTTCCTTACTGTAGCACTGAAGATATCATGGTGAAATTACAGTGTTACTGTTAAATCTGGAAATGATGTTAATTTTCATTAACAATTCATTTAAAAAGCAAGTCATGTGACTACACTGAATTCAAGTCAGAGCAGAAAATTACAATACTTCTAAATAACTGGAGCAAGAGAGTCAATATATATGAATAACCCTAATGATACTATAATGGCAACAAATTGAACCTCAGATACAAGAGGTGCAAGTAAATATCACCTTGCCTTCAAAAGTCTCCATACAGCGTACTACCTAAAATGTATATTTACTCAATATTTTCAAATATATAAGGTTATTTCTAAGTGGAAAACTTAATGGGGCAGGTTACATTGTTAGGTCTGTATAAGCTATTAAGTCATTCCCTCAATTTCATTCTGATATCAAAAGTTTTTAGTACTTCTCTACCAAATATATGACAATTCCATGATGGAAGTCAAAGCTCCTGAAGGCACCTTCAGAGTCTCCAGTCCTTTAAGAATGGATGGATAATGAGAACTAGAGCGCTAAGGAGTTACAATCTATAATGAAAGACAAGTATTAGGCAATATGTAGGCTGAGAAAAAAAGAGAGTATATGGAGATACAGTCATAATTTCTAAAACAAAAGTTATTTGTATATTATAAAGTGTTATGTTAATTAATTAATCCAGGAAATTTATGCCAAAAATCATAGATTTTCTATGAATATTCGAAAATATAAATGGCATATGAGCAAATAATAGCCTAGGATTTCTTTTAAAAGCTACTAAATAGACTCAATATTGTATATTTTATTTTTCCATGTAGAAATTCCTATGCATGCATTATTATAATTTTTTTCATAAATTCTTATTACTTTAACATTTATATATAACAAAGATCTCAACATTCAATAGAAAAAAAGATTAGAAGAATGGAAAACAAAGATAACAAATTACCTGAAGCAAATTTAAATGCCTCTATGCCTGTTAGTAAAATTATATATAATTGTACAAACCATATGGTAAAATACTATCCAGTCATTAAAAACAAATTGAGGCTATTCTGTTTGGCTTATATCTTGAATGAAAAATTATTGCCAATTTGAATAAACAAGAATTAGTTACGATTATAGGAATCAAGTGGAACAAATAAACTTTCAAAAAATTTTTACCAGTTGTCTGAACTTGGCAATGCTAAGTGGTAAATTTTTCAAAGACAAGATTAAAGTAAGCAAAACTTAGTTAATATTCCTTCATACATATTACACAACACTTTCAGGTGGGATAGATTTATCAATTTCTGTAATACGTAAAAAGCTCAAGACAGTATTTTACAGTTTTATAGGTCAAGGACACACTATGTGTTTTAATTATGAAGACAGAATAAATTAGGTTTATTTTAAAACTATTTTTGCTAATCTTACAAGAAACTTCCATTTCTATTTATGAAAAAAAGTCTTGTCCCAAGTCAGAAATTCATTGACTCACTCAAACAGCATTCTCTAATGCAAAGCACAATTCAGGTTGAAAAATTTTACAACTACATTTAAAGAATATTTTATAGGAAGAGAATATGAGCATTGCAGTTACACATGAATTTAGACATTGAATTTTTAAATATTCTGAGATTATTTACTACTTTCAAATAATCAAATTTCATGATGATGGAACTTTAAGTGACTTTGTTTTTCAGCCAGCAGTTAAGTCATCAGTAAGCCACTGTAAAGTAAAATTAGCCTTCTAGTTTCAGAATTCAAGTTATGGAGTTTGGAAAGTGGAAAGTGAAAGTGTTAGTCACTCAGTTCTCTCATACTCTTTGGCCCCAATGGACTGTGTCCACCAAGCTCCTCTGTCCATGGAATTCTCCAGGCAAGAATATAGGAATGAGTTGCCAGTCCCTCATCCAGGGGATCTTCCTGACCCAGGGATCTAACCTAGGTCTCCATCAATGCAGGCAGATTCTTTACTGTTTGAGCTACCTTGGAAGCCCCCTTACAAATTTCCCCCCGACTTCTTAGCTTACATAAAAAATCCAAATTATTAAATGTAAAGCAAAAGACAAAGATAAATTTTATGGGAGGCCAGGGAAACGATACTTTCACATGAACCCTGGAACATTTGCAAGCAGATCCAATAATATCTGAAAAGACTATTAGCAATTATATACTGGTTCTTTTTTGCTCTAATTATCCCTAATTGTGTCTTATTACTTATATTCCTGTTACAGAAATTTGATTTTGGAATTTGATTTTGTAACTGACAATTGCAATGTAAATAATGTGAACAAAATTAGTGGGGATTTTGAGAAACAAACCTATAACTTGAACATGTTATTGGAAACATTTTCTTACCTAAAACCCCAAATCATATGTCATAAAGAAACCTTTTGAATCTAAAAATAATCTCATGTCATGATTTCACCAATCATCTCTATATCAACACATCTGAGTTTAATAAGTAGTCTAATCTCCCTTCAGAAGACATATCTAGTTTGTTCACAAGGATGCATTTGGGACCTAAAATAATACTTTTTTTTATAAGATTGATGTGAAATAAAAATCATATATACTAAGAAACAAATAGATCAGTAATAACAAATTAAAAGGTTTGAAGAAGAGTACTGTCTCTTCAGTTATTGGAGAGTAAAAAAAAATCAATAATGTGGCTTTTAATTCATTATTATGAGTTTGCATTCCTCTAATGCATGCTATTTCTTTTTCACAGTTAAACAACCCAGTGATGAATAAACAAACTAGTGAATTCTCATACTACAAGTAATTTAGTAAATTAAACTGAGTGCAAGGCCTTTACTAATAAGTTGCAGTAGTCATAGGATACAGTTAAAACATGGAGCATATATATATATATACACACACACACACACATATATATATATTTACATACATACATACTGATGCCCTGTATTCCATATCTATTTCTTAATAAAGAAATACAATGAGGTCTTTATCTAGTCCATAAACCTTGAAAGTGACATGCAATGTTTAACTGTAAGAATTCTATAGTAATAGTGGACCAAAAACAAACCAACAAAATATTAAGCAGTATGAGTAACACACTCTCCTAGGCAGAATTTTTCCATTCTTGGGTATAATCTTTGCAGTTATGGAAAGCAAATCTACTTTTCCTTATGTCACAAATCAAGAAAATCAGTTCAGTTCACTTCAGTCGCTCAGTTGTGTCCGACTCTGCAACCTCATGAACTGCAGCACGCCAGGCCTCCCTGTCCATCACCACCTCCCAGAGTTCACCCAAACCCATGTCCATCGAATAGGTGATGCCATTCAGCCATCTCATCCTCTGTCATCCCCTTCTCCTCCTGCCCCCAATTCCTCCCAGCATCAGAGTCTTTTCCAATGAGTCAGCTCTTCACATGAGGTAGCCAAAGTACTGAAGTTTCAGCTTTTGCATCAGTCCTTCCAATGAACACCCAGGACTGATCTCCTTTAGAATGGACTAGTTGGATCTCCTTGCAGTCCAAGGCACTCTCAAGAGTCTTCTCCAACACCACAGTTCAAAAGCATCAATTCTTCAGTGCTCAGCTTTCTTCACAGTCCAACTCTCACATCCATACATGACCACTGGAAAAACCATAGCCTTGACTAGATGGACTTTTGTTGGCAAAGTAATGTCTCTACTTTTGAATATGCTATCTAGGTTGAGGAGAGTTCAAATTACAACTACTAAAATCACTGTTTTTTGGTACATACATGTTTATAATTTACCATAATATAGAGATTTTTGTGTAGAAGCCATTAAAAATATGCTTACCAATAGGTCAATGAGATTTAGTTAATGACATCAACTATTGATTCCATGCACAGTGGCTGATTATTTGGGACACACACATCCACACACATCCACACATAGGCTTTCCAGGTGGTTCAAAGGTAAAGAATCCGCCTGCTAGTGAAGGAGATGCAGGAGACACAGGTTCGATACATGAGCAGGGAAAATCCCCTGAAGGTGGAAATAGCAAACCACTCCAGTATTCTTGCCTGAAAAATATCCCACGGACAGATGAGCCTAGCAGACTACAGTCCATTGAGTTGCAAAGTCTCCGATGTGACTGAGCACATCCGCGCATGCCAACACATACACACGAACACATACCTCATAGATTTAAAAATTAGAATTAACATTATTTCTTTAAAAATCTCTTATAAAACAGTTAAAATTAAATATGTAAGGACAAGTTATTACTATTTTTAACATTCACACTATTTCTACTTATAAACAGTATTCATTTAAGTGAATATAATGGAAATTAGTTAAACAGAAGTCAAACGGGAACTGCTGTTGTTATAGAAGTATAAACTTATAAACTGTTTCTGAAATGGTCTACTTAACAAGCTATCTGAAAAGTAAAAATTTTACTCTTCATCCTTTGTTCCACCAACTATATCAAATTAGAAATATTTTTCTGCTTGATTTTACTTACTTTGATTTTAAATAAGCATGACACCATATGATTTTATTCTGTATTTGACACATTTTCTAGTTAAGGATCATATTCTTCTTTCATATTCTGTGGTGCAAAATTTCATCCTGCATTAGTAATTAAGTGATTTTAATAATACACAGGGGACAAATTAATGTAGCATCTGTCTGTGTGGCAGCCATTAAGTGACAGTTTAATTGTGGGCTAGTTTCACTATTCATTGTGGATAATTTCTGAAAGATTTTTACAATCAAGACTATCATGAGCAGAATGTTCAGAAGATCATATATGAGCTATTTCTCTCTCCATAATAACTAATAATTTCAGTGTTCTTGAGACCTAACCACTAATTTATATAAATGAAGCTTACTTTATGTTATGATTGATCATTTAAGTAATCATTTTCTAGTGATTCATTGCTAAGCTTGAAGAAAATGACACTGTTCTATCTAGCTTCCTATCTATAGACAGAGATACTAGGAAATATATCTGTAATTTTATATAATGACATTTCATTTTAGAAAATAAGCAAACTTATACCAACCTTAATATCTTGATTTGTAAAGAAATATTGTCTTGATCCTTAAGACTGTTTTTTAAAATATATTATAGACTGAGAAGCTTATAAACAACAGAAATTTATTTCTCACAGTTCTTAAGTCTGGGAAATCCAAGAAGAAACACTAGCATGTGGCATTCTGATGAGGACTTTCTTCTGGTTCATTGCCTGCACATTCTCACCATGTCTTCACATGGTGGGAGGAAGAGAGATATCTGTGGGATCTCTTTTGTAAGAGTACTATCTCATTCATGAGAACTCGGCCTTGATGACAGAATCACCTCACCAAGGCCCAACCCCTCTGGCTATCACATTCAGTTCAGTTCAGTCACTCAGTCATGTCCGACTCTTTGTGACCCCATGAATTGCAGCACGCCAGGCCTCCCCGTCCATCACCAACACCCAGAGTTCACCCAAACCCGTGTCCATCGAGTAGGTGATGCCATTCAGCCATCTCATCCTCGGTCGTCCCCTTCTTCTCCTGTCCCCAATCCCTCCCAGCATCAGAGTCTTTTCCAATGAGTCAACTCTTCACATGAGGTGGCGAAAGTACTGGAGTTTCAGCTTTAGCATCATTCCTTCCAAAGAAATCCCAGGGTTGATCTCCTTCAGAATGGACTGCTTGGATCTCCTAAGCATTAGCATTTCAACATATGAATGAGGGGTGGGGGAGGTAGTGATATGAATGAGATATCAAAGTAAGACTTTCAAAAACACAAAGAAAGGTAGACCAGGAATTGAAAAATATTTAAGGCAACGATACAATTTTGTTTGAGAAAATAGATTTTTATACATTCAACAACCTATATCATTTATTTGGGAATACACGTTCTTGACTTCTGACTAGTATTCTTCACTTGATTTCAAAGAAACCTATCAGAATAAAGTATTTCCTGAAAATAACTGCTACCACATTGATACAATGACATAAAAATGTATATTATGAAAAATAAACATAAATCATGAATTATTAGTTGCATCAAAAGAGAAATTTACAGTAATAATAACTTGTTTTTTTTTAAGTATTACATAGAAATATTTTATTTTACAAATAAAAATAGATATAATATAGATGTTAAAATGTCAGTTAGAAACCATCTGGATAGTTAGTTGTCACCATATAGTGTAAAACCAAACCAAGCCAGTGAAAGAGAAAGAAAGAATACTAACATGAGGAGGAGGAAGAGGAAGAAGAAGAAGGAGAGAGAAAGAAGAGATGGAAGAAGTGGGGGCTGGATGAAGGAGGAATGAAGAGAAGGAAAGAAAGAGTAAGAGTAAGAAATAGATGATAAAAAAGAAGGGAAGAAGACAATTCTTTGTTCCCTTTGGTGAATAAAGAAAACTGTATGCCTGAACTGTGTGCCTGAAATTGAAACTATATTATTTGTGTATTTTTGTTTAAAGAAATTTGTCTGATTGTCTGAGTGAGAAGCCATCAAAATAAAAACAAAAAAGTGATGCTTTTTCTATCTAGGAAAATATGAATATTACATTAAATCATTTCTGACACAATGCAGTGGGTGAGTAATCAATAAATATAGTGTATGATATAGAAGAAAAAGCATAGTAAATTTATATAGGAGATATTAAGATTAATATAAAGCTTTTAAAATATAAAGCTAGTTGCAGTTTTTAACTCATAAGCATATATCTCAATGTAAAACACATAAGAAATCTTAAAGATTTGTAACTCATTTTTATACCCTGTTTCCAACTCAAATAACTTTTAAAAAGTGTTTTCAATATGAAAAATCAAGAATAAATCAAATGTGTAGTCAAACATCAAGAGAGATTAATGCAAATGCAAAATAGGCTGAATCTATTGAACACAGAAACCTACTTATCAGAGAATAAACTAAGGATACCATAAAACCTTTCAGAACAAGTAAGATTGCTAGAAAATTATGGTAGATAGGATAAGGGAGAACATCCTTACAAGGACAAAATAACTGAATTTTCAATATTTACCAACAACTCAGGATCTGCAGATTGATAGAGAAGCTGTACAGTAAACAAGAGTCTTGATTAATATTTTCTACTTAGTGTGTGTTCTGATTAATATCTGTTCTATATCCAAAGCAGTGAAATGTGAAACATAAAAAATATATTGTGGAGTTAGAATTTAATGTATATATTTCTATGATATATCGCTGTTCTACACACACACCACACACACACACACACACACACACACACACACACACTGCTATGAATTAAAAATGGAATGAAAAACACAAAGTGACTTTTGGCATATAGATCAGGCAATGAGAGATAGATAATGAGGTTCCCTAATGTATTCTATGTGATCATATGCTGCTTTGATCCCCTCTCACCAAAGGATCCATTTCTATATAATGAGCCACATGGATAGCTGAAAATATTGCCTGAGTTTCTAGAATGTGGAAAGTAGCAGGTTTTCAAAGCAACAGAGATAAATGTGGAGTTAGATACATGTTGGCATTACGAGTAGATCTGTGGATCCCCATGGGACAGCAAATCCATAGGTACATCATGTTATTAGTTTTAAGGTAGAGATCTAAATAGCTAGTGGAAGTTTCATAGTTAAAAGTCCTTATTTACCTTAAAGAGTGGGGCTAGAATGCAGCCTTCTGAAGACTTTTTCTCGTAAAATGATTCTCCTTCTACTTGTATTTTACTATGGACAAATTGTTTGCTTTGAGTATAATTACCAAAACTGGAAACTAAACAAAACAAACATTAGATTCCATACTTTTGACAAGTCTTACATGGATTGCCCAGACCTGCCAAACATAAGTATTCTATATCCAAACTGTCCATGAAGTAGTCATATTTGACTAGTGCAATTAAATCAGATTTTAAATTTAATTTAAAATTTAAATTTCAACATCCTATTGGCTAGTGATCACTATATCAGGAACTGCAGATCTAAAAACTTACATTTGAATAAAGGGGTAGATGTGCTTTACAACTTCAGACCAATGTGTAAGATGTTAAGATGCACCTCAGGTCTTCAGTTTCAGTAATTAGAATCATATCAACCTTTATGGTGTAAAGCACCATAAAGCTAGAAAAATATACAAAACAACTGCTAAGAGTCATTGAAAATGACTAGAATAGGCAGTTTGAAGGTCTAAGATATCTAAATATCTAAGAAAAGAGTGACAAAAGAGAGCGGCACATTCATATTTTTTAAATACATTGATTTGTTTGTTGATTAATGGCTAAAGAAAATACAGAAAAAAGTTCAGAAGAGCAACAGGATGTTTGCAGCACTCTCTATAAGCTAGGGATTTAGAATACATATTCAAGGTTTTTGCATGGAGGTTGAGATTTGAAGATGAGAAAATGTCCTAGAGAAGGTACCTAAAGCACTTAACGTTATTTCTTCTCAAGTCATTTTTCAAAACTTAAATAGAATATAGGAACATGCTGCTGCTGCTAAGTCGCTTCAGTCACGTCTGACTCTGTGTGACCCCATAGACGGCCTCCCACCAGGCTCCCCAGTCCCTGGGATTCTCCAGGCAAGAACACTGGAGTGGGTTGCCATTTCCTTCTCCAGTGCATGAAAGTGAAAAGTGAAAGTGAATTCACCCAGTCGTGTCCGGCTCCCAGCGACCCCATAGATTGCAGCCTACCAGGCTGCTCCACCCATGGGATTTTCCAGGCAAGAGTACTGGAGTGGGTTGCCATTGCCTTCTTCCCCAAATCAAAGATGAATACTAAACACAGACAAAAACCTTAAGATCCAGAATGAAAGTGCTTCAACTATGCACTTTGTTGCAAAAAAATGATACAATATAACAGAGGTATGCAAAATAGCTAAAAGCTGCATCAAACTAAGGGTTAAGAAGAAGCCAAGTGTAAATTTCAGTCTCCCTTTGAAGGAACCATGCAGCAAGAGTTTTGTCTCTTGGATGGAGACTACTGGTATTGATGGAACAACTCAGAATCAGGGAGTCCAAATAGTACCCTGCTGTCTAGAAGGTATATTCTTGCTATGCAATAAGACTTCAGTTGCAGAGCCCATAGAATACTCATGGAGAACAGGTACAAATCATCAATTTCATGGTTATCCATAAAAAAACACTGTCAAGCTTACACAAAGCACCCCATATTTCTTTAGACCCAGGGTTACAGAACACATCATTAATCAGAAAATTTTATGTCTTCACCAGGGGTCTGTGGCATTGAGATACATATCACATTTCAGTAAAACAACTCAGCTAAAGTGTAGGACAGCTCACTTACCTTTCCTACACACTGGAAAAATAAGAAACTGAGCAAAAATTTTAGCAGATTCAGAATATGGCAAATTGGAAGCACCCTGAAATGTAACAGGATTTCTATTTTGAACCTACTGCTAAGATGCAGTAGTATCCATATTTATTGTAAATTTACTTCTCTGACACTCAAAAATGACAGTGTCAATGAAAATCAGTGATCCTAAAGACAAGGCAAGCAAATATTGTGAGGCTTGTACTCACCCAAATTTGCTGCCTTTAGAGAATTTTCAGGAGTAGATCAAGGAGGGAGAACCAGGTAGAGTCTAGTTGACATCCTGAGTAGAGAAAATGGAGCTGATGATGAGGATAGAAAAAGGAAGCTAGAATTTAAGGAAGACTAATGTAGAGGAGAGAGTCACACACAGAGAAAGATCCAGGCATCTTCAGAGTCTTCCTTCATTATTCATTAGAGTACTGATCAGAACATGCATGTGAGAAAACTACTTATCCTGAGTAGAGAAAATGGAGCTGATGATGAGGATAGAAAAAGGAAGCTAGAATTTAAGGAAGACTAATGTAGAGGAGAGAGTCACACACAGAGAAAGATCCAGGCATCTTCAGAGTCTTCCTTCATTATTCATTAGAGTACTGATCAGAACATGCATGTGAGAAAACTACTTTAGTCTGGGGAAGAGCCACCCAAGCCAATTAGAGCTAACATTTTTAAAGCATCCACAAACAGCTGGGTATACTGCTTTTTTTTTTTTGTAAATAGCCAGAGAGCAAAACCTTTTGACTCATAGATCACAGAAACTCAACAAACTCCAAGTACAAGAACTATAAAGACCACTATACCAAGCCACATCATGATAAAATTACTCCAAACCAGTATTAAAAAGAAAATCTAAAAGCAATCTGAGTTTTAAAAGACACATCTCAGTACACAGAAGAACAAACATAAAGATGACCTTGCAGATAAGCCCCTCTGGACTAATTTAATGTCCTGTTATTGCTTTTCCATGAGAATGTATAGCAATAATTGATGTGCTATACTCCCGTAATTCCCCATCTCATAAGTGTCAGAAAGAATTATATTGATAGGAAAGGGCTTCATGTACAGAACTGCATCTCTAATGACCCATTTCAACTCTATGAAACTGATTTTTTTTTTTTTTTTTGAAACTTCTGAAAGCAGCCTTCTCACAGGTATCTCTTGGAGTCTGGGCTCCTAGCCTCCATAACAGGACTCAGCTATTAGCTTATGAATGAGGTCATTTTACAATCAGAATGCCAGATCCAGGAGACCTTTTGATTCTCTGACCTGCTATTTAAAATCTTGTGTGGGAATGGCCTCAGCCTACAGTACTTTGCTTTTTTAGCATAAAAGTAGATTAATCTGCCAACCATAACCCTTTTGAAAATAAAGCTTCTGTTTAGCACAAATTGTCTACTGTACTGTCATTCTACTCAGATATAATCCCCCAACACACCCAAGACAATGGATCCATGAAAATGTCAATATATTGAAATACCTATGAATATTCACTGAATTTATTTTCACTCCTTGGCTTTAATTTACCTTTATGGAGCAGCCAGGATATCTAACAGACATCCAAGTAACAACAAATGCTTTTCACCAGAATCACTTGGGATTTTATCAATTTAAAGATCCAGTATGTTGCTATATAGAATGTCAAGTCAAGCAAAATGCTATAGACTGTAGTAAGGCAGAGAGCAGGATAGGTAAAATAATCTTGAGGATAAGACAGTGATGTGCTCCTGTCCTTTTTATTCCATTGGAAAACAAATTGCTTTTGATTCTCCCTGCTGAGTATTTGAAATAATACATTTATAGAATCAGTGATCATATATTTAAGTAAATCAGTAGCTGCATATTTAATTGACTTATTCTGGTGAAGACCCCATATCTAGCAGAGTGAATCAGTGAGGACAAGACTTCGTTGTGTAGGTGAACACCATCATTTGCTGTAACCCATTTGGCTTTCACAGACAGCCAATAGGTGAAGACATAGAAATGCACTGGTGTGAGAAGAACTGCTATCTTTAAGTAGCTCAATGGTCTTTTGTAGACAAGGGCTGATGAGAAGAGATGTTGGAGAACTTGGTTTCCCGATGGTAATGGACTTGATAGGATCCCCCCCAACCAAAAAAAAAAAAAAAGGGGGTCAAGTGTTAGTACTTAATCAGATAAAGCGAAATGAATTCAATTATTGTAATAAGTAGAGATACAAAACTGACAGGATGGCTTGACCCACAGAGAGCTATGGAGATATTTAATAGCACATGGACTTCCCAGGGGTAAGAAACATGGACAGTCAAAATGGATAATGCTATGTGTAAAACACAAAATGCATTCAGCTAGATGATCAGGAGGCAACAGAAAGCACTGCCAATAATCTGGCATAAACTTTTGCCCTGTTTTTAAGCTTGAATCACTAAGAAGCTCAGAAACCAACTGGCTGAAAGGAAGTCTGACTCTGAGAAAGGATACTGAAACAGTTTAGCAAGAATGCACAATAATAATTCCTCTATTTGTTCCACAAAGTATCCTATAGCTATTTACTCAGGCAAACATACATAAGTAAAAAGGAAACACCAAAACATACTGGATACTGGATTTAAGGACTCAAAGCACCATCATTTCACCCTTATTAGAGTAGGAGTTTACAGTACTTAGGTGATAAATGGAGCTTAGTTCTATGTCCAGTTCACAGTGAATATAGTGGATCTATGGGTGTACTTGATGGCACTTTTCCCAGTGCCTGAATATATAATTGGAATGGGCACACTTTTAAAGTGGCAGAATGACTACGTTGGTTGCCTGGTTGTATTGAAGGAGAACTATTAGAGTGGATAAGATCACTACTGAAACTGAGTTTTTACTTGGCTAAAAAAATAAAAATAATAATTTTATCCTTACAGGAAGGCAATGCTTACTCCCCCCTTCAATTACTTTATTCAGGCACAGTGATATCCTCCAGATCTTCACTTAAATCACCACACTGGCATGAAGAAAAACCTAGCAGATTTCTATTGAACAAGAGGACCATTTTGTGTTTCACACCAGAAATACTCTTATACACTAAGGATAAAATTATCTATCTTCTGCTCTTTCCCCATCATAATATCTTCCAAACATCTAGGAACATCTGCATTTTGAGTATATATCTGAAGGGTGTAGAAACATGGAAAGTTTTCATAAGACATACAGTGGGTGGAGGACAAATGAAATGTTAAGAATGTGTTATATCAGAAGAAAATTTAATGTTTCTAGTTGCACAGCCTAATATGCTCTCCAAAGTAGACAATCTTATAACATCCTTTGCCTTACACTACTAAGAAAGAATCATAATATCTAGAAAACCTCTTTGGATACTAGAAGTAATAATATATTCTACACTTGAGAATACTACCTCTACCAATATATAGGAAAGACAAAAGTGAAAGTGTAGGAAAGACAAAAGTGAAAGTGAAGTCACTCAGTCATGTTCAACTATTTGCAAGCCCGTAGCCTACCAGGTTCCTCCATCCGTGGGATTCTCCAGGCAAGAATTCTGGAGTGGGTTGCCATTTCCTTCTCCAGGGGATCTTCCCAACCTAGGGATTAACCTCAGGTCTCCTGCATTGCAGGCAGATGCTTTAACCTTTGAGCCACCTAGGAAGCCACTGTAACTTTAAATATTGCCTGAAGTAAAAAATGATTCTGCTATGGGTATAGTCTATAGTGTAAACAGACCTGTTGCTTGGGCCAAAGTATCAGCCAAACATCTTGGTTATAGAAGAATCTGTGATGAGATATGATACCATGTGGGAATGATGGAAACATCCAAGATGAGAATCACAAAATATATCTCTAGGGTATTGGAGCAAAGCCATGCCATCTGCAGTGGAAAGGTTTGTATCATTAAAAACACAATCTCCTGACAGTATACTGGACTCGACATAAAATATCAAGTGGCCATGATATTAGAGTGGTGTATGCTCATTAGCTGGATTCTGCCACCCCCACTACATCAAAAGATATGATACTTTCAGTAGCAATACATCATAAGATAAAAGTGGTACATCTATAGTCGAGCATGTGAAAAGCCAGAGGGCACAAGCAGGATTCATATTTAGGTGGTCCAAATTCCCATGTTATTCTCAGATTTTCCACATACAAGTTCCCCTCAAGTCACACTTATGACCAAATGGAGTTGGTGTGTATGACAAACTGACAAAGGAAAAAAGTAGCTGAGCTTGGTTCATGTATTGGTCAGCTCAGGATGTATCTTTGAGTTAAAAATGGACTGCTTCACTTATAGCCTTACATAAGAGTGCCTCAAAAACTCAATAGTGGGATTAATTCTTTGAATGAAGAGAACTTCGGGAAGTCTACCTGGTCTCTAATGTTTATAGAAAGAACTATCCAGAATTAAAACTATATATAAATATCAGTTCATTTTAATTGCTCAGTCACGTCTGACTTTGCGATGCCATGGACTGAAGCACACCAGCTTTCCTGTCCATCACCAAGTTCTGGAGCTTGCTCAAACTCATGTCCATCAAGGCAGTGATGCCATCCAACCATCTCACTCTGTCATCCCCTTCTCCTCCATTTATAAATATATTGAGTATGTTTATGCACTCATGAGAACTGGCAAACAGATGTGTAGAACAAAGAATGGAAAAGCAGGAACATATGAATGCACATATGGGGATAGGAAAAAATTGAAATAAATTTGTATTGAACATAAACTCCCACAAAAACACCATTTTCCACAGGAAAGCAATAAATGGCCGGTAGAAAGAATTATAATACCTAATCAGTTAAAACAGGCAAAATAGGTGCATGATAATGTCCTTTCCTTAGGGAAAGACCTCATCCAAGGAAGGGACACTCATAGTTATGCCCAACCACTTTGCCTCAAAACTGAACAACTTTTAATAGGCATCCTAGTTTCAGAGATCTCCATAGCAACAGTTAAGACTTTTGTTGCAACTGCATCATAATTTGGCTTGGAGGTGCTGCTCTCAGATCAACCCCCAATTATATTTTTTCATACAAATTTGAGTATTTCCTGTTTACTTAGTAAATCTAAAGCATATTGTTACAATTATTTTTCTAGATAATCAATGTCTTTCTGGCAATTTAGCTAACTTTTATTGTTCTTTTCACATTATTCTGTCTTCTATTTTTTAAAAGAGGCAATATTCCTTTATCTTCTATGTGTTTTCAGTGATCATTTGAGATTTCTTTCTGTAATATATTTTCTGTCATGAATTAGATATTCAGAATAATTTTAAATCTTAATCTTCATGATAAAAAGTATTTTGTGCATGAAATTATAAGGGAGACCTATAGAATAGGAAAATATCTACAAATTATTTATCAAATAAGTGGTTAATATGAAAATACACAAAGAACTACTATAACTAAACTGCAAACATAACCTGATTTTAAAATGGGCAAATAAATACACAATTCTCCAAAGATGAACAAATAGATAACAAGCATAAGAAAATACGTTGAGTATCACTAATAATGGTGAAAATGCAAATCAAAACCACAATTATATATCACATCACACCTGTAAGGGTGGCCACTATCAAAAAGATAAATTTATGAATAATGGGTGCTGGTGGGGATGGCAAGAAATTGGAACTCTTGTGCACTATTAATGGAAATGTAAAACGGTGCAGCCACTATGCAAAACTACACGGTGATTTCCCAAAAAAATTAAAAATAGAATTATCGTATGGTCCAGCATATTTTTCAGCCTTATAAAGGGAAGATAATTCTGGTATAAGTGACAGTATGGATAAATCCTGAGGACAGTATGTTAAATAATATGAGTAAGTTACAAAGACACAATTATTTTTAAAGTATGAGTATATTTGCACTAATAGAGTTGTTAATTAATAGTTGTATGTGAAACTAAAGTAGATTCTAGGTATCTTAAAAAAAAAAAAAGTGCCCCACAGAGTGCTTGAATCATGCAGGATGCTGAGTAATTGTTTGCTACGCAGGAACTCTCTAGTTTCTGTATTATAGCTGTCACTCTGGATTTTATATCTCCATGACCTCTCATTAACACCCAACTCATGGCTGAATTTCAATAAATATGCTGTTGTTTAGTTTCTAAGTTGTGTCTGACTGTTTTGTGACCCCATGGGTTGTAGCCCACCAGGCTCCTCTGTCCATGGGATTTTCCAGGCAAAAATACTGGATGAAGGGTTCCATTTCCTTCTACAGGGGATATTCCAGATGTAGGGATCAAACCCACAGCTCCTGCATTGGTGGGTAGATTCTTTACTATTGAGCCACCTGGGAAGCACTAACCTATAGTTGAATCTCAGTGAATATGTACTGAATGATAATAATTTAAAGAAATGAATTGCACAAGTACCTTCTAGAGTCATCTAAAAGATCAGATATCAGTTAACAATAATGATCTCAGGATTCTTCAGGTCCACATTGTATAGATTTTCATTCAGAATCTGGGCAAAGTTAAACCTTCTATTCAAATTTGTCAAATTTTACATCTAGTTGCTTTCTCTTTTCCCATTAAGACATTACTGAGTTTCCATTTTATTTCCTGATTTTCAAGTTAAGGAAATAAATTTACAGAAAAGTTTAATTTGCTTTATTAGATTCCCTTTTATAAACATTTAAAGATAATGCCAGTAATGCCAGGATAGATACCTGAGGTGAATGGGCCTGAATTTTCTCCTTCATCACCAAAGACTAAATAAAAAAACATGTTTTTATAATTATCACATTCAACATATTCTTTGTATGATACACAACTTAAAATTTCTATTAGAAAAGGCTTGTATACATAGGATAATCTCATTATATTTCCTTAGTTGTAATTACAAAAAGCATCCAGTTATGAAAATATTTTAGTGACATCAAAGTATAATGCAGGAAACTGTATGTATGAAAACTATGTTTTAATAGATTCTTTAATGTGCCAAAATGATAGAGAAAATATGGAACCTCCTATTCAAATTTGTCAGATAAAATTTATTACTACAATTTTTAATTTGAATTTATTTTAAAAGTTTGTACAGTGAGGTCTCTGCTTTCTTTCTTTATATTGAGTAAATGACACTTTATTCATAGTCTATGTTCAGTAAGTTGCCAAATAAAATATATTGTTATAGATATGAAAGCATAAATGGCTCTATGTTGCAGTGAATTTTCTTCTGATACCTGATAAAGAAATAACTTATCTAACTGAGAAACATTCTGCCATGTGGTCTCAGACTTGAATACATATGCCAAACATTGAAACAAGGTTGTTCTAGAGGTTAATAAAATGTCTTCTAAAGAGAGTTTACAGAATTTTTTCCATCTCTATAACCTAGGTTATTAAAGTTGTAAGTAAATAAAGGTTTCACGAAAGCACCTCTAGTATTATGTATCATCCTGGAAGTTAGGATCAGTTAAGGTTTCATTCTGCCACTGCCTGAAATCCGTAGCTGGGTTATCAGTGGCAGGATGGGACTTCTCATCTCTCCTGGGTGTAGCTGACTCCAGTTGATTCTGGGAGATGTAGATATGGCATATCTCTTTTATACTGTCTTTGTCTGTCATTGCTGCTCTCTTATCTAGTTTAATTTCCTATTTTTGTATTTGTGTGTCACAGTGATTTTATCTCCAAGGGAAAAAAGTTTAGAATGTAATAAGGTTATGTTCACTATCTAGGTGAGGTTATACTGGCCACTCTGATGGAAATTTGAACAGTTTCAGTATTTACCAACGTACAGTCAGGCTGATTACAAATTTATATCATTTGCAAAAATGAAAAGTATATTTTACCCATCAGGAAGTATAGGCAACTACAGATTTATCTTAATGTGTATGATGTTTACATAGCAAAGCTTAGAATATAAATAACTTGCAAAACATCAAAATGTTTTATATGCTGACATTTTAGAAAGGCATACATGTTTTTATTTCATTAATATAATTTTGAACTGAGTTGAGATATAGAAACCTGTGACTCTTTTCTTTTCTTTTCATATATCTCCTCCCTTTTGAACCTCCTTTCCATCTCCCTTCCTACCCACCCCTCTAGATTGGTTCAGAGCCCCTGTTTGAGTTTTCTGAACCATACAGCAAATTCCCATTGGTTATCTATTTTACACATCTTGCCTGGAAAATTCCATGGATGGGGGAGCCTGGTAGGCTACAGTCCATGGGGTCACAAAGAGGTGGACAAGACTGAGTGACTTCACTCAATGTAATTTTCCATGTTACTCTCTTCATACACCTCACCCTCTCCTCCTCTCTCTCCATGTCAATACGTCTGTTCTCTATGTCTGTTACTCCATTGCTGTCCTGCAAATAAATTCTTCAGTACCATTTTTCTATATTCCATATATGCACATTAGTATATGATATTTATCTTTCTCTTTCTGACTTACTTCACTCTGTATAATAGGCTCTAGGTTCATCCATCTCATTAGCGCTGACTCAAATGCATTTCTTATGGCTGAATAATATTCCATTGTGTATATGTACCACAACTTCTCTATCCATTAATCTGTCAAAGGATATCTAGGTTGCTTTCATGTTCTAGCTATTGTAAACAGTGTTGCGATGAACAATGGAATACATGTGTCTTTTTCAATTTTTGTTTCCTCAGGTTATATGCCTAGAAGTGGGACTGCTGGGTCATACGGTGCTTTTATTCCTAGTTTTTAAAGAAATCTCTATACTGTCTTCCATAGTGGCTGTATCAATTACATTCCCAGGAACAGTACAAGAGCATTTGTGATTATTTTCTGAACTAATATTTTAAATGCCATTTACTCATTTTCTCTTCCTCAATAAATTATTTAATACAATAAGTTTCAAAAATGAAATGTATATTTGCTTCAAAGGAAAAACAAAAAAAATATGGTTTTAGGAGGGATCATTAGCTTTAAATAGAATACACTATTTTATTTAAAATAGAAAAACTAAATATTGGTTAAATTATAGCTGTAAAGTATGTTTGAAACAATGATATAAATAATATTTAAACAGTTACTATAAATTTTGAGATCAATAATAAAAATGTGAAAGGAATATTAACAAATGTTTCATATTTAATGAAATTATATTTAACAAACCATCTACATGTTACATTTACTTATAATTAAATAAATATGAATAAAACAATAGTAAAAAGTTAAATTTTAATGTAAAGAAAGTGAAAGAAAGTGAAGTCGTTCAGTTACTCTCTGCGATCCCATGGACTGTAGCCTACCAGTTTCCTCTGTCTATGGGATTTTCCAGGCAAGACAATGGAGTGGGTTGCCATTTCCCAACCCAGGGACTGAACCCGGGTCTCCCACATTGTAGGTAGACGCTTTACTGTCTGAGCCACCAGGGAAGACCCAAATGTATATTTGGCAACAAAAATAATACATAAAAATTTTAAAATGAGTTTTAGAATTAAAGTTATAAATGCATGAATAATACCCAAATTGCTATATCCTCTTACAGGATGATTCTGTAATATATATTTAAATAAAAATACACATGCATTTGAATGATAAATTCTACTTTATGTCTTTAACTCTGTTGGCATAATCCCACTTCAGTTCAGTCATTCAGTCATGTCCAACTCTTTGTGACCCCATGAATTGCAGCATGCTGGGCCTCCCTGTCCATCACCAACTCCTGGGGTTCACTCAGACTCACGTCCATCGAGTCAGTGATGCCATCCAGCCATCTCAGCTTCTGTTGTCCTCTTCTCCTCCTGCCCCCAATCCCTCCCAGCNGACTTCAGTTCAGTCATTCAGTCATGTCCAACTCTTTGTGACCCCATGAATTGCAGCACGCTGGGCCTCCCTGTCCATCACCAACTCCTGGGGTTCACTCAGACTCACGTCCATCGAGTCAGTGATGCCATCCAGCCATCTCAGCTTCTGTTGTCCTCTTCTCCTCCTGCCCCCAATCCCTCCCAGCATCAGAGTCTTTTCCAATGAGTCAACTCTTCGCATGAGGTGGCCAAAGTACTGGAGCTTCAGCGTTAGCATCATTCCTTCCAAAGAAATCCCAGGGCTGATCTCCTTCAGAATGGACTGGTTGGATCTCCTTTCAGTCCAAGGGACTCTCAAGAGTCTTCTCCAACACCACAGTTCAAAAGCATCAATTCTTTGGTGCTCAGCTTTCTTCACAGTCCAACTCTCACATCCATACATGATCAGTGGAAAATTCCACTTATGCCAAAAGAAAAAAACATGTTGATATGTGTATTGCAACATTGCAATATTGTTTTTACTTTCCAAATCAGAAAATAAATAAAAAAGCCCATCAATAAGAGTCTAACTATAAATTATATTTCACTTCCTCAAAGACATTATCGCTTGTGTTCATTCTCAGTCACATCTGACTCTTTGCAACCCAGTGGACTGTAGCCCACCAGATTCCTCTGTCCATGGAATTTTCCAGGTAAGCATACTGGAGTGGGTAGCCATTTCCTTCTCCAGGGGGGTCTTCCCAACCTGAGGATTAAACCCATGTCTCTTGAATCTCCTGCACTGGCAGGGTAATTCTTGAGAACTAGAACCAGCTGGAAAGCTACTTAGCCAATTATACAAAAAATACACTATCATTGTATGTGACATATATATTGATTGAAGGTGAAGGTGAAGGTGAGTCGTGTCCGACTCTTTACGATCCCATGGACTGTAGCCGACCAGGCTTCTCCATCCATGGGATTCTCCAGGCAAGAATATTGGAGTGGGTTACCATTTCCTTCTCCAGGGTATCTTCCTGACCCAGGGATAGAACCCGGGTATCTAGCATTGGAGGCAGACGCTTTAACCTCTGAACCACCAGGGAAGCCCTATATATTGATTATATATATTTTTTTTTCATAGATTTTGAAAAGTATCTCTAAATAAATGAAATATGATACATAGTAAAA
>SJYX01007411.1:87721-99173 GCA_006410675.1 Oreotragus oreotragus
TTGGGAGATTTAATCCTTTCATTTCTAGTTTGGTACATCTACTACCTCTGATAATATCTTTCCTGAAAGTAATTTTCAGCCTTCTACTGAAATGGGATGGGTATTGCTGTGCCTACTTCGCAGGATGATTTGGAAGGAATATCTGAAAACCCTGAGCTGGTTTTTATAAACAATTTAGAATCAATAATTTGACTTTAAATGTTATTTCTGTTTTCTTTCTTGAATGTGTCTGGGCACTCCAATTTTTGAGAATTCTGGGATTTGGGTAATATGATTTGTCCTGGGATCTTTCCACTTGGAACTCATTGTTTCATCTGCTTCTATTTAACTTAATTAATTACCACTGTTGCCTCTGCTCCTGAGACATCATTATTCTGTTTTCTCTTCTTGCAGTTGACTTTCAGTTATTTATATTATTTCATCCTTTGATGAAATAAAATCTTTTTATTTTCATTTTAGTAGTTCTCAAAGCTATAAGAAGTTTGCTTTAATTCCTTCATGATTAACTGAGAGCTACACATATTATTTCTTTTTTTCTGGGTTTTCATAGAGTATTGAGTTTTCTGCATCCTGTCCTCAACTTATTCATTTTCTATTGAGATGTAATTAACATATAATATCATGTTAGTTTCAGGTAAANTCTCAAAGCTATAAGAAGTTTCCTTTAATTCCTTCATGATTAACTGAGAGCTACACATATTATTTCTTTTTTTCTGGGTTTTCATAGAGTATTGAGTTTTCTGCATCCTGTCCTCAACTTATTCATTTTCTATTGAGATGTAATTAACATATAATATCATGTTAGTTTCAGGTAAACGACATTATGATTCAATATTTGTATACATTCAGAAACGATCACCACAATAAGTATTGTTACCTTCCATCACCATACATCATTCCATTATTTTGCTTGTGATGAGGATTTTTAAGATTTACTTTCTAAGCAACTTTGAATTATGCAATACAGTACTATCCACATAGCATACTATATTAAATTTTGATATATTGATACAAAGTAAGGTAAATAAAGTAAGAAATTATTGAATTGTTAAGCAAAGATCAATAAAAATAGTTTCTGTGTATATTTCATTTTCATTATATTCTAACTAAATTTGAAAAATATATTCAATAAATGAAGAGAAAAATAGTGATTTAGTTTAAGGGAAATTGCAAGTAGGATATTTTATGAATTTCAGTACTTAGCAATGTCTATTCTTATACTGGTCACTTTAGATCCATGAAGTAAATGAATTGATCTGTTTTAATAATGAAGGAATTTAGAGAGGTCTGTCTAGTCAAAGCTATGGTTTTCCCAGTAGTCATGTATGGATGTGAGAGTTGGACTATGAAGAAAGCTGAAGAATAGATGCTTTTGAACTGTGGTATTGGAGAAGACTCTTGAGAGTCCCTTGGACTGTAAGGAGATCCAACCAGTCCATCCTTAAGGAAATCNATTGAAGAAAGTAGGGAAAACCTCTAGACCATTCAGGTATGACCTAAATCAAATCCCTTATGATTATACTTGGTGCTTAGTCATGCTTTTCTTCAAAAAAATTTTTTTTCCTCTCTTGGATTTCTTAGTGGTTGTTTATAACTTATTGTGGTTTCTCCTGGAATATTATCAGCCACTATCTCTTCAGATGTATTTTCTGCCTTATTATTTCTACCATCCTCTGACATGTAAACTACACATGTATTAGCTATTTCACAATGTTTTGCTTGATTTCTTAATATTTTCTATATTTTCCATCATTTGCCATTTTGGGGCTTGTTATCCTGATAATTCTTTATAAAATTATGAATTTGAAATATGCCATTTCACCAATTATTTCTTCAATTGTGGGCCATCTGTCATTAAAGCCATTCACTCAGTTGTTAATGTAATCATTTGTATTTTCATTTATGGGCTTCCCTAAATGCTCAGTGGTAAAGCATTTACCTGAAATTCAGGAGAGAAGACACAGGTTTGATCCCAGAATAAGGAGGACCCCCTGGAGAAGGAAATGGCAACCCACTCCAGTATTCTTGCTTGGGAAATCCCAGAGACAAAGGAGCCTGGTAAGCTACAGTCCATGGAGTCACAAGTGTTAGACACAATAGTTAGTCAACTAACTAAACCACCACCACAATTTCAGTTATACAATTTATTTATTTCTATTATATATTTTTAAATTATTTATTATAATCTCTATAGTGTAGGTTAATTTCTTATCACATTAATTGTAACTAACTTTCATGACTGGCAACACCAATATTTAGAATTATTATGAATTTGTTCTATTTTGCTTTTTCCCTTTTAAAAATTCTTATTTTCCAATAAGATGTGTATAAGAGACAGCANATATTTTTTAATTATTTATTATAATCTCTATAGTGTAGGTTAATTTCTTATCACATTAATTGTAACTAACTTTCATGACTGGCAACACCAATATTTAGAATTATTATGAATTTGTTCTATTTTGCTTTTTCCCTTTTAAAAATTCTTATTTTCCAATAGATTATTTTCTTATAAAACATAGAATCCCAGACCACAGGAAAGAAAAATTCAAAATAATGTAAAATTCTAGATGATCTTAATTTTCACAAATGTTTTTTGAATTTCAGGAGGCAGCTAGAATTAAGCCAGATATTCTTAACGGACTCAGGTATTAAGATGGTTTGACTCTAGATTCAGTTATTGTTGGGGATGGTCTATTTCCAAATCCCTACTATTCATAGGATATGGCTCCTAAGGTCACTTCTAAAAGCCTGGTGTATTTACCTAAGCCTTCCAAATTAGTGCCACAAATGAAAGCTCTAATCACTTACTCATCCTCTTAGTTAATAATTTTTCTGCTGGGATCTGCAATTGCATTGAAAGGAAAAGAAACTTTGTATACCAAATTAAGGGTTTTTTTGACTCCCCTCTCGAAAGATACTGGGTCTTATTGCTTTCGACCTCTCTAAATCCTGCTGCTAAGTCGCTTCTGCTAAGCTGCTAAGTCGCTTCAGTTGTGTCCAACTCTGTGTGACCCCATAGATAGCAGCCCACCAAGCTCTGCCATCCCTGGGATTCTCCAGGCAAGAACACTGGAATGGGTTGCCATTTCCTTCTCCAGTCCATGAAAATGAAAAGTGAAAGTGAGGTCGCTCAGTCGTGTCCGACTCTTTGCGACCCCATGGACTGTAGCCTACCAGGCTTTTCCCTCCATGGGATTTTCCAGGCAAGAGTACTGGAGTGGGATGCCATCGCCTTCTCCGCTCTAAATCCTAACAAACAATATATCTGTGTCATGTCCAACTTTCCGGATTACTCTCTATGAGAATATTGACCTGAAAAAAAATTTCCTACCCATTGCCTAATGCAGAATTTCTTAAAATTTAATCTTATTCATAATCTATCATTCAAATTAGTAACTGTATTGATTACTGGCTTAATGACCTGGGTTTAAATAGTCTTTACTTTTTTAATTATTATAAACATTGAGAAAGGGATTTACAATAAATTAAAGAATATTTAACTAAAAGTAATTTGTCTCACAATTTTACTTAAATTGAAACTCCTAAAATGAGACACCCTTTGCCCATTTAGTATTTCTCCTTTTACAGAAAAGACTTGCTACTCATATTCCATTTTGTATTTATCTCATAGGATTATTATTAATTGTGTTGTATGGTTTCCACAAAATGTGAAACATATTACAAATTTAATAATGGGTGTTAATAATAGATAATGTTATTATCACTTTGTAGTGCCTTTAAATACAATAAGAAACATTTTTCAAAGGCAGAAGTTTGCTTGTAAACTCTATTGATTACCTTGTTGGAACCTATGGTTATAGCAGAATGGAAATAAATGCAACTTTATTTCCATTTGGGTCATGATTATCTGAGACAGTCTTGGTAGATTTCTAGTATCTGTGCCTCTATAGGAGGTTTTCTGAGAGACTGTATTCTTGTATTTAAGGGCTTCCCTGGTGGTGCAAAGGCAAAAGCGTTTGCCTGCAATGTGGGAGACCTGGGTTCAATCCCTGGTTCGGGAAGATCCCCTGAAGATGGAAATGGCAACCCATTCCAGTATTCTTGCCTGGAGAATCCCATGGATGGAAGAGCTTGGTGGGCTACAGTCCACGGGCCGCAAAGAGTCGGACATGACTAAGCAACTTCACTTTCACTATTAAATATTATAGTTTCTTTTGACATCTCCTGATTGAATCAGGAGGTATATATTGAAAGAGCTTTGGCACTAACAGATAGCATACAGGATTTAAAATGTGTCAGATATTATTACAGAAGCTAGCACATTGGTTATCAAATAAAATGTTGAACAATGAAATATTTATATTCTATTTGATGTGATAATAAAAGTTCCTACTGTTCTTAGAAAATAATTATTTTCCCTTGCCAAGATAAAATATAACCACTGAAACTAGTTTATATTCATTTCATAAATCAATGACAATTCACTTCAATGAGCACTTCTGTAAGTCAGCCAATAAGCAACACCAACAATCCATTCAATATACTTCTACAGATAAAGGTCAACTATTCCTAAACACTTCCATTTCTGAAAGTCTGCCAGTCCCTGAACTTCATTCATGCTGCTCCAAGCCCTATAGAAGATCAGCATTTTGATGTACTCAAAGACTGGAACTTACAAGCACAGCTTTTTCCCTTTATAATAAAGAAATACATTTTGCTTGTTTCAGGTACTAGAGCATCAACAATAAAAGGCTTCACTAATATTTTTTTTTGTTTGTTTTGAAGACCATCTTTTGCAGTTTTATTCTGAAGAAAAAAAGGTGTCCAGAAGTTCTTTCATGTCCCAATAGTCCTTCAGATTTGGTGCCAATGAGTCTTTTCAACAACATGAACTTTAATTTGTTTCAGTAAGATTTTGTTTCTTAATTTATACTGTTATCCTATAATTTACAACCAAATAAGTTTTTCTATAATGTAACTATATCCCTAGATCAGAGAGCACTATCTCTAAATAGTCTTGGTATTAATTTGTTTATTCTTTCATTGATTTCTTTATCCTTGCTTTTCTTATACTTTATTTCACGAGAGTTTTAGATTCACAAAAAAAAAAAAAAGAAAGAAAAGTTAGTGCAAAGAATTCTCACATACTCCACATTGAGTTTCCTTATCAGCAACATCAATTAGTATGGCATATTTGTTACAATTAATGAATATATTGTCATTGTTTAGTTGCTAAGTCATGTCTGACTCTTTGTGACCCTATTATAGTACTCCAGGTTTCATTGTCCTTCACCATCTCCCAGAGTTCACTCAAACTCATGTCCATTTAGTTGGCCATGTTATCCAACCATCTCATCTTCTGTTGCCCTCTTCTCCTCCTGCCCTCAGTTTCTCCCAGCATTAAAATCTTTTCTAATGTGTCGGCTCTTCACATTAGGTGGTCAGAATATTGGAGCTTCAGCTTCAGCACCAGTCCTTCAATAAATATTCCGGGTCGATTTCCTTTAAGATTGACTGGTTGGATCTCCTTGCAGTCCAAGGGACTCTCAAGAGTCTTCTCCTGCCCACAGTACTAAAATATCAATTCTTCTTTGTTATAGTCCAACTCTCACATTCACACATGATTACTGGAAAATCCATAGCTTTGACTTGACGGACCTCTGTCTGCAAAGTGATGTCTTTTCAATATGTTGTCTAGGTTTGTCATAGCTTTCCTTCCAAGGAACAAACATCTTTTAGTTTCAAAGCTGCAGTCACCGTGTGCAGTGATTTTTGAAGCCCAAGAAAATAAAATCTGTCACTGCTTCCATTTGTTTCTCCTATTTGTCATGAAGTGATGGGACTGGATTCCATGATCTTTGTTTTTTGAATGCTGAGTTTTAGGGCAGCTTTTTCATCCTCCTCTTTTGCCCTCAGCAAGAGACTCTTTAGTTCCTCTTAGCTTTCTGTCCTTAGGATGGTATCATCTGCATATCTGAGGTTGTTGATATTTCTCCTGGCAATCTTGATTCCAGCTTGGGAGTCATCCAGCTCAGCATTTCCCATGATATAATCTGCATGTAAGTTAAATAATGATGTGATAATATACAGCCTTGATGTATACTTCTTTCTCAACTTTGAACCAGTTCATTGTACCATGTCTAACTGTTGCTTCTTGATTTGCTCACAGGTTTCTCAGGAGACAGGTAAGGTGGTCTGGTATTCCCATCTCTTTAAGAATTTTCCACAGTTCGTTTTGACCCACGTAGTCAAAACTTTAGCATAGACAATGAAGCACAAGTAGGTGTTTTTATATATTGATACATTAATAATTATTTCCATAATTTACTCAAATGTTCTTATTTCTTACCTAATATATATTTTGTTTCCATATCCCATCTAAGATACCACATTTTATATTATATATAATTTTACATTATACTATTTATTCCTAGAATACTCTTGTTTGTGACAGTTGGTGCTTCTTTTTTGTCTGTCTAGTTGTACAAAATCTCATCTCCTTTATTTGGTTTAGCATTTAATTATCTTCTCTCTGTTAAGTTTTTGAGGAAGTTCTTTATAAGAATGGATAAATGCATAGATCTGATAAGTCTCATATCTAAGTCAGCAAAAACCCTAATATTTTAATTGCATTTGTTAATTCACACAAAGACAATTGCTTAAACTTCGCCTTGGATTTCTCAACAGAAATTCCAGAGTATTCTCTCACTTGAGAAATCACATCTGGGTCATTTTGCTTACTGTAAATTCTGAGATCAACGATAGTTGAGAAATTAATTCTAATATTGGTTCTTGCTTCTGCTTAGCTGGGAAATGGAAACCACTTTTATAAGTATACATGTTAGAACTGTAGTGGCTTTCATCCTTTGTGTCATGGTTTCATCTGTAAGAACGCTGAAATCTACTATACATAGAAGCAAAATTGTTTTCCTAAATATACTCTCAATAAAAGCTTAGCTTCTTTACTTACCTTAATTTTACTGATAAAGTATTAATAAAAATTAAATAGGATGACAATATGGGAATTTTGTTGCCATGTTAAAAATATAATTTAACAACTTTAGAAAGGAGAGAAATTAAAAATAAATAAACGATCTGATCTGTCTCTTATACACATCTAGATGTGTATAAGAGACAGGTCCTGAACTGATGTCCCAATAGGTGTTTCCGTGATTGGGGATCATTGTTATGCTATATAGAAAAGGATAAAAAAGGACTTTATTATTATTTCCCTGTATTCTTCTGCTGCTGTTGATAAGTTGCTGCAGTTGTGTCCGACTCTGTGCGACCCCATAGGCGGCAGCCCACCAGGCTCCCCTATCCCTAGGATTCTCCAGGCAACTGTCTCTTATACACATCTAGATGTGTATAAGAGACAGGCATTTAATTATCTTCTCTCTGTTAAGTTTTTGAGGAAGTTCTTTATAAGAATGGATAAATGCATAGATCTGATAAGTCTCATATCTAAGTCAGCAAAAACCCTAATATTTTAATTGCATTTGTTAATTCACACAAAGACAATTGCTTAAACTTCGCCTTGGATTTCTCAACAGAAATTCCAGAGTATTCTCTCACTTGAGAAATCACATCTGGGTCATTTTGCTTACTGTAAATTCTGAGATCAACGATAGTTGAGAAATTAATTCTAATATTGGTTCTTGCTTCTGCTTAGCTGGGAAATGGAAACCACTTTTATAAGTATACATGTTAGAACTGTAGTGGCTTTCATCCTTTGTGTCATGGTTTCATCTGTAAGAACGCTGAAATCTACTATACATAGAAGCAAAATTGTTTTCCTAAATATACTCTCAATAAAAGCTTAGCTTCTTTACTTACCTTAATTTTACTGATAAAGTATTAATAAAAATTAAATAGGATGACAATATGGGAATTTTGTTGCCATGTTAAAAATATAATTTAACAACTTTAGAAAGGAGAGAAATTAAAAATAAATAAATGATCTGATCAACTTCCTCTGATCTATGTCCTGAGGTCTCAAAATATCCTCTCTTCATTACTCTGTATGATGTCCAAATAAAGTAATTCACACTAAAACCAATTTAAACTTACACATTTTAAATTCTGCCTCCCTCAGTCTTTTTTTTTTCATTCTACCAGCCACATAAATCTCTCTCTTTTTTTCTTTCTGTTCTTCTCTAGATCTCTGTAAATGAGCCATTCACCCATTAGTTTTTGTTCTAAGGAGAAGGACAGTCTTACTACACATATTCCATTAGGAATTCTGGACTAAATGTTGGATCTATATAAGCTGCATTTAAACCTTGGCTTATAACCAAGTCAAGGTCAATGATTAAAGATTATCTTAAACTTCAGGAAGACAGACAGAAATTTCCTTCTGAATTAAGGATATTGTTAATGCTTATTTAATCAAATAGCTCACTTAATTGTTAGTGCCTGAGAGAGAAATGTTGTTAAAAGCAGCTGAGTGCAAAAAGCCAGTACAAGATTTTAAATAGCATAGCTGTTCATAATTCAAATAAATGTTCTTGAAAAGTATGATATGTACTATATAATGCTATTTTAGAAGCCTTTCCATTAAGGGTACATGGAGCAGAGATTTTAACTTGTAAAGGAAATATAGAAGAGGCAATAAATAACTGAAATTTGACTTTAGAGAATTTTTTTTAAAAATACTGAGTGAACACCTACACTTAGAAAGGAAGCTTTTCTTTAAAATAGATATACAGAAAGAAAAAATGGAATTGGAAATAGCTTTTAAAATGTACGGCTGAACACTTTAAAGGAATATGGAGATTAAACAAACAAAATCAGAAGAAATTTGTGACTTATTAGACAAAATAACTGGTCTCCAAATAAAGAGACTACAGAGAGGTCTTCTCCTAACTATCAATTTTGAATTTATTAAGAGGGACCCCATAGAATATGCAACCTTCCGGGCAACCCAAATCCTCCAATACTTGAGTCCTTTATGTAAAATGGCTTAATTCATCGGCCCTTCTGTATCTCTGGGTTCTGTGTCTGTAGATGCAACCAACCATGAATACATCTGTAATTGGTTGAATCTGAGGATGTGGAATCCAGATACAGAGAGCTGGCTGAGGTAGCCTATAACAAGCTAAAGCTATACAAAGCTAAAGCAGTTAGCTAGCTGTGTTTCCTCTATCTCAGTTAATGAAGGACATGTTTAATTAAGAAAATAATATTTGACTCATTTATTTAAAACTTTTGTTGCATTTTCTTCAAAAAGATAACTTATTTTCATTTTGAGGGTAAATGCTCCATGAAGAGAGTATTTCTGAGTCTTTGGCACCTTACAATCTAATTATTTTGTTCAAAGAAAAATGTGTAAGTTAGACAAAACACAACATACTTATTACTCATAGTTGAAAATTTCCTAAAAGATCTTGTTTCTTACTGTAGTCACTGGACCTTACTTTTTCTTATATTTAGCTTCTTTGTCTCATTTTAATATGATGATTTTCACAATTTTATTATTATATTATCACTATTATATGCAATTATACTTTTAAAATATTTTAAAGATATATCATAGCTTTTATTACTAAGTCACTAGCCTAAGATTACAAATCACAACCTTACTGAATTTTGTGGTTAGGAATTAGCTGTGATGTTCAAAGGTTGTACCATCTTAGACACACCATTTCACATCTCTGTTTCTTAAACTCTTTATTCAAAAACTAACAAAAATAGTAGTTAGTGTTGTGAACTCCAACAATTCATTATAGCCAAAGGATGCCAAAGAAAGCCTGGTATCCTTAATCAATCAATCAGTCATTCAGTTCAGTTCAGTCGCTCAGTCTTGTCCAATTCTTTGCGACCCCATGAACCACAGCACGCCAGGCCTCCCTGTCCATCACCAAATCCCAGAGTTTACACAAACTTATGTCCATTGTGTTGGTGATGCCATATAATCATCTCACCCTCTGTCATCCCCTTATCCTCCTGCCCTCAATCTTTCCAAACATCAGGGTCTTTTCCAATGAGTCAGCTCTTTGCACCAGGTGGCCTAAGTATTGGAATCTCAGCTTAAACATCAGTCCTTCCAATGAACACCCAGGACCACTCTCCTTTAGGATGGACTGGTTGGATCTCCTTGCAGTCCTAGGGACTCTGAAGAGTCTTCTCCAACACCATAGTTCAAAGCATCAGTTCTTCAGCACTCAGCTTTCTTTATAGTCCAACTCTCACATCCATACATGACTACTGGAAAAACCATAGCCTTGACTAGATGGACTTTGTTGACAAAGTATATTTCTGCTTTTTAATATACTGTCTAGATTGGTCATAACTTTCCTTCCAAGGAGTAAGCATCTTTTAATTTCATGGCTGTAATTACTATCTGCAGTGATTTTCGAGCCCAGAAAAATAAAGTCAGCCACTGTTTCCCCATCTATTTGCCGTGAAGTGATGGGACCAGATGCCATGATCTTAGTCTTCTGAATGTTGAGCTTTAAGCCTACTTTTTCACTCTGCTCTTTCACTTTCATCAAGAGGCTCTTTGATTCTTCTTCACTTTCTGCCATAAAGGTGGTGTCATCTGCATATCTGAGGTCATTGAGATTTCTCCCAGCAATCTTGATTCCAGCTTGTGCTTCATCCAGCCCAGCGTTTTTCATTATGTACTCTGCATATAAGTTAAATAAGCAGGGTGACAATATATAGCCTTGATGTACTCTTTTTCCTTTTTGGAACCAGGCATTAATCACTAGCAAAATCATCATCTTTAGCATAATTATAAGTATGAACAATTACAGATTTCACTTCATCTAAATTGTGACCCCTGACCTTTTTGGCACCAGGGACTGGTTTCATGGAAGACAATTTTTCCACAAACCAGGGTTGTGGAGATGGTTTCAGGATGATTCAAGCACATTACATATATCATGCAATTTACTGCTATTATTATTCCATCAACTCCACCTCAGATCATCTGGCATTAAATCCAAGAGGTCAGAGGCACCTGGTATAGGCTATTTACAAATTTTAAAGTTGTTTCCAATCTTATAACTTATTTTCCTCACTTAACTACTTTACTTTTATAATAAATTTATTAAGATTCACCATAATCTATTTTACAAACACCCACAAATGCACACACTTAGAGCATTCACACTAGTTGCTGTTGTTGTTCAATCATTAAGCCACGCCCAACTCTTTCAGACCCCATGGACTGTAGCCCACCAGGATCCTCTGTCCATGGGATCTCCCAGGCAAGCATACTGGAGTGGGTTGCCATTTCCTTCTCCAGGGATCTTCCCAGACCAGCGATCAAACCCTCGTCTCTGACACTGGCATTTTTTTTTTTTTTTTTTTTGCGGTTCATTAATATGTCCCCTACATCTCCTTTATTTATTTATTTTTTTGTATTTATTTATTTTTTTACACTAACTCCCAAACATGAACCCCCCTCCCACCTCCCACCCCACATCATCCCTCCAGATCATCCCCATACACCAGCCCCAAGCGTCCTGCATCCTGCATTGAA
>SJYX01007411.1:102068-116091 GCA_006410675.1 Oreotragus oreotragus
ATGAACATTGGGGTACATGTGTCTCTTTCTATTCTGGTTTCCTCGGTGTGTATGCCCAGCAGTGGGATTGCTGGGTCATAAGGCAGTTCTATTTGCAATTTCTTAAGGAATCTCCACACTGTTCTCCATAGTGGCTGTACTAGTTTGCATTCCCACCAACAGTGTAAGAGGGTTCCCTTTTCTCCACACCCTCTCCAGCATTTATTGCTTGCAGACTTTTGGATCGCAGCCATTCTGACTGGTGTGAAGTGGTATCTCATTGTGGTCTTGATTTGCATTTCTCTGATAATGAGTGACGTTGAGCATCTTTTCATGTGTTTGTTAGCCATCCGTATGTCTTCTTTGGAGAAATGTCTGTTTAGTTCTTTGGCCCATTTTTTGATTGGGTCGTTTATTTTTCTGGAATTGAGCTGTATAAGTTGCTTGTATATTTTTGAGATTAGTTGTTTGTCAGTTGCTTCATTTGCTATTATTTTCTCCCATTCAGAGGGTTGTCTTTTCACCTTGCTTATAGTGACACTGGCATTTTTAAAGATGATTTTAAAGTCTAGTTTAAGGCATTTCTTCTTTAATTATTTAAGGAATCACTTATGCACTGTAAAAATAAATTTCCTTTTTTATATGGCAGAGTTTTATATAATACATCAATAAGATATTGTGGAAACTGACCGATGTAATTTACATTTTGGAGCTTTAGTACTGCCCAGACTCTGTAACAGTCTTGTGCTTATGTTGAGAGGTAAAATATGAATCTTAATGCCAGAGCAGGGCCTGATGGTCACTTGAAAAGATGGCAATTGTCTTTCATAATATAAGATTTTAGATCTGTGAGAGAGTAAAAGTGTAAGGAAAATATTCTGAGGCTTATAGTTAGTCCAGATCTCACTGTGAGTGTAAATGGATTAAAGGAAAAATAATAAGCAAATGTATTAACACTGAGTACTCTTAAAATTCCTGTCATTGATATGGAATCTGTGCTGTCTTATTATTTCTGTTTCAAAGCTAGAATGAGGTATATACTCATTTGTTCTTTTATAAGTAATATGAATGGATATATGAAATAAATAATGTGCTTCCAGTGATTCTCAGAAATAAACTTTTATCTAGGTAAAATCATCAGTTTAATAATAACTGTAATTAGAAGGTTCCCATGTAAGAAGACAGTTATCAGTTTTAATTGTGCTTATTCCGATGTCTCATCCTTAGCACTCTTACTCCCATTTTTCCCCCTTTATTGTTTTCTCTTCATTTTTTTCTTAAAATCAAAACTCAGTCCTTGTATGAATTTAAATTATTTTATAGGGTACACTAAAGGTGTTTTGGGGTATAAGCAGTGTTACAGAACAAAATCTTCTCTGTCCTGAGGGTGGCATCACAAACTCTGCTTTATTACCTGCCTGTCTGTCCCTGAGAAACTAGCACTAAGTCAATGGGAAAATCTTAAACTTGCCTCATATGAACTGGCTTTATCTACAAATAGTTGCAACTCAAGACAGCTGAAAAATATAATTTAGCAGTCTTTGGAATTTAATTTGTAATTTATTAATCTGCACCTCCATCTGACCTGGAAGATATTTTTATTAATTATATTAATAAGTAACCTGACAGCACTATTTTACTTCAGCACTGTCTAAGTCAATCCTATTTATGTTGGTATTGATGTCTTTGGGCTTCCCTTGTAGCTCAGCTGGTAAAGAATCTGCTTATAATGTGGGAGATCTGGGTTTGATTCCTGGGTTGGGAAGATCCCCTGAAGAAGGGAAAGGCTATCCACTCCAGTATTCTGGCTTGGAGAATTCCATAGACTGTATAGTCCATTTTGTCTTTTTTTCTTAAAATAATCTAAACTTTAATTTATATTTGATAAATACAGTGGTCATACATATAGTCTTTCCTATATAGAACACTACGGTGTGGCATCTGTAAAATTTCCCTCTTGGCTATGTAATTTCCTGTTAGTATTCCATCTTTCAATTTAGTAACAAAATACAAATTTAGGGCTTCTATTGTGTTAACATGGGCTACCAGGTAGTGCTAGTAGGAAAGAACCCGCCTGCCAATGCAGGACCCCTGGGTAGAGAAGCTCCCCTGGAGGAGGGCATGGCAAACCACTCCAGTATTCTTGCCTGGAGAATCCCCATGGAGAGTGGAGTCTGATGGGCTACAGTCGATGCAGTCACAGAGAGTCAGACATGACTCAAGCGACTTGGCACACATCATGTTATTATGGTTTTACACCTTAAATTAATTTAAAAAATCCAATATCTTTGAAGTTCACTGTTTTCTTCCACATGCATAAATTAATGTTGACCAAGTACTGGACACATAATTCAGTTCAGTTCAGTAACTCAGTCGTGTCCAGCTCTTTGCGGCCCCATCAACTGCAGCATGTCAGGCCTCCCTGTTCATCACCAGCACATGGAGTCCACCCAAACTCATGTCCATTGAGTCAGTGATGCCATCCAACCATCCCATCCTCTGTCGTCCCCTTCTTCTCCTGCCCCCAATCCCTCCCAGCATCAGAGTCTTTTCCAATTCACATGAGGTGGTCAAAGTACTGGAGTTTCAGCTTTAGCATCATTCCTTCTAAAGAAATCCCAGGGCTGATCTCCTTCAGAATGGACTGGTTGGATCTCCTTGCACTCCCAGGGACTCTCAAGAGTCTTTTCCAACACTGTAGTTCAAAAGCATCAATTATTCAGTGTTCAGCTTTCTTCACAGTCCAACTCTCGCATCCATACATGTCCACTCGAAAAACCATAGCCTTGAGTAGACGGACTTTTGTTGGCAAAGTATTGTCTCTGCTTTTCAATATGCTATCTAGGTTGATAACTTTCCTTCCAAAGAGTAAGCATCTTTTAATTTCACCATCAGCAGTTATTTTGGAGCCAAGAAAAATAAGGTCTGACACTGTTTCCACTGTTTCCCCATCTATTTCCCATGAAGTGATGGGACCGGATGCCATAATCTTCATTTTCTGAAAGTTGAGCTTTAAGTCAACTTTTTCACTCTTTTCTTTCATCAAAAGGCTTTTTAGTTCCTCTTCACTTTCTGCCATAAGGGTGCTGTCATCTGCATATCTGAGGTTACTGACATTTCTTCAGGCAATCTTGATTCCAGCTTGTGCTTCTTCCAGCCCAGCGTTTCTCATGATGTACACTGCACATGAGTTAAATAAGCAGGGTGACAATATACAGCCTTGACATACTCCTTTTTGTATTTGGAACCAGTCTGTCATTCCATGTCCAGTTCTAACTGTTACTTCCTGACCTGCATATAGGTTTCTCAAGAGGCAGGTCAGGTGGAATTTCAGCTGAGCTAATTCAAATCCTGAAAGATGATGTTGTGAGAGTGCTGCACTCAATATGCCAACAAATTTGGAAAACTCAGCAGTGGCCACAGGACTGGAAAACGTCAGTTTTCATTCCAATCCCAAAGAAAGGCAATGCCAAAGAATGCTCAAACTACCGCACAATTGAACTATCTCAAACACTAGTAAAATAATGCTCAAAATTCTCCAAGCTAGCCTTCAGCAGTATATGAACCGTGAACTTCCAGATGTTCAAGCTGGTTTTAGAAAAGGCAGAGGAACCAGAGATCAAATTGCCAACATCCGCTGGATCATGACAAAAGCAAGAGAGTTCCAGAAACCATCTTTATTGACTATGCCAAAGCCATGGAATATTAGGAGGGAAAATTTCTTACTATACATTTGGAGAAAAGTATTCCTTGCTAACGAAATCCTAAGTGAAGTAAATTTCTCTTATTTTTTTCTCTTCTCTTCTCTCCTATCCTCTTTTCTTCTCTCTCAGTATCCTTGTCTCTTTTTGGCTTTATTCTATTTTTATTCTAGACCAAACTTCTACATAAATTGAGTCTTCTTTCTTGGATCATGGCTTACATTTTATTTCTTGCCAACTTTCAAACCCCTCTCTCAATACTGTACAGATTTTCCATGGAAGCTACTATTTAGGGTTAAATTTCCATTCTAGATTCTATCCTCCTCCTGGTTATTTGTTTATACTTATTATTATAGGTCACCTAGAAGATGTTTGTTATATTTAATTCAGGATTTCAGATGTCTTGATTAGGGGAAGTTTTTTCATTATTGAGTAAAATTTTCATATCTGTAAAGAAAATAACATTCTAATGTTATAATTTCAGGCATCTGAATGGTTATTGAGGGAGATATTTTATGCAAAACAATACAAATCACATTTAATGCTGAAAATCTTCTATAAAGCTGAAGATTAGCAGTATTATTTTTTCATAGCTTGTCATGAAAAGGAAAGAAAAATTATTTCTAACTCACTTTTTTTTCTGATTGGCATTATATCATGTCCTTACTGCTTTGTGGAAGCTAGCTAAAGTTGCTGAAACATTACTTTATTAATATGTAAAATGGCACTTTTTTCTTTGTTGGAAAATAAGAATTAGATATATTATCCCTTTTTAGTTCTCTAGCACTTACTTTTCACCATTATATAGGCTGGGAAATTTGGCTAGGCTAAGTAGCTCACATCCAGTTTAAAGTTAGCATTTTAAAACAGCTGACAAGATTTCCATCACATTATGCCCTCTGTCCCATAGTTTCTTCTTCACTGGAAAATTAAATTTTATTCCACCATTTCTGCATAATAGTGGCACCTGCACTTTATACATTAAGATATAGAGTCAAAAAGAATATAATTGCCTTGCTCAGGGACACATAGTAAATCAATGGTAGAATCCAGTAGTAAATGGATCCCTTGGTCACAAATAACCGCTCTTTCCTACAGGAACATAAAGTTAATGTAAATTAAACTTTAGTCAGCCTAAATAATAATAATAATAATAATAATAAAAAGCTATAAAATGCAATGTGTTTTAAAACAGCTGAGCCAAGTAGAAGAGGCTATTATTGAAACAAACATATATTATCTCTTTTATATTTTATTCCAGGAATAAGTGTGTTATTATTCCTGAGTAAAGCACACTATTTTCATTGTAGAGAATAGACAAAAGCTTACATATTTTACATGATTGGCAGGACTAAAAATTAAACTAATTTTAACAATTCTTGTATAATTTAAAATTATATCAAATAAAATTAATACTCCTGATTAAGTCAAACTTTAACAATTTTTTTTACTCTGGTATTTAAATAAATATTATTCAATTATTGTTTTATGTATTTAGAATTATCTAAAATGTTAAGCTGTTTTTATAATTATTTATAAATGTTGACTTTTTCAAAGTCTGTATGAAGGAAACATGCCAAGAAAAATTACTTGTTTTTCACTATAAATATTTGGTTTTAAACCTTTATGTAAACTCTTGTAGATGACATGGGTTAGACATTATTGAACTTTCTATGGCTCTATTTATGCCATTGAAATAAGGACTTGCTTACTTAAGGACTTGTCAGTTATTTACATTATAAAGATTATAGCAAAAATTTTTCTCTTTGAAGCCAACAGAGAGACTCCCTTACTTAGTAGGTGAGTTGTTACAAAAACGTTTTCAGAAAGGACAAGAAGGCATCATCCTTTCCAAGAAGAGAAAGGACTCTCTTCTGGGGAGCCTAACCCTTCTCCAGCAGATCTTCCCAATCCAGGAATTGAACAGGGGTTTCCTGCATTACAGGAAGATTCTTTACCAACTGAGATATCATGGAAGCCCTCCAAGAAGAGAAGACCACACTAGATGCTCTACAGGTAAAACATCCTCATGCTGCCATCACTATCTCAACTACTGCAGTCTTATTTTGCAAAGGTTTATGAGCATTTGCACTAGGTCAAGGCGGGTCTCAGGGTTCAGATTTCTCATCAACTGCAGAAGCAGCCATGAATGGTCAGCTGACATCTCAATAAAATTCCCAAAATGATGAGTAACTGGATGAGAGACAAGGCTGGGCTTTTCAAGAGAAGATGCAGATTTATATGAGCCATAAAGGACAAGGAGAATGTAGCTGTTTACATACCTCATCTGTTACTGGATTGCATTTTTGAATCATTTTTCTATACTCTTTTGAAATATAGCTTACTTATATTAGCAGATATGTTATAACAACTTAAGTACACCTGAAATTTCAGCCTTTGAAACTGCCAGCATTTTTCCTACTTATCATGTTATACCTCTGAGTATAGATGAAGAAAATTCTCTCTTAGTGATTCCCTCAGGATACTCAGATTCTCCAGTATCATGGAGAGGAACTGGCATCCATGTATCAGGCTACGTTAATCTCTTTTCATGTCATATTTGCCACAGGGTGTCTTCTATAACTTATCCCTCTGAGTTAATAATCAATACTAGTCCAGATCTATTAAAATTCTTATCCTAATGTTCTAGTTTTCTGAAGCATAATTATCCTGTATCCATTCTATTTCCCAGCTATACTAAAAAGAATGATATTCCTGAAGTGATATGTTGATTCTGTCAAGACACTTACTTTTCTGATATCTCTCATGGTCTTTAACTGCCTCATATAAAATCAAAACTTTAACCAGACAAGAAAGGCTCTTTGTTAAATTATTTACTAAAATACTCACATTTTAAATATTTTTCTGGTCATATCACTAACTTCAGCTCAATAAATATCATTACTTACACTTTCAGTTCAGTTCAGTTCAGTAGCTCAGTCATTTCCGACACTTTGCAACCTCAGGAACCACAGCACACCAGGCCTCCCTGATCATCACCAACTCCTGGAGTCCACCCAAACTCATGTCCATCGAGCCGGTGATGCCATCCAACCATCTCATCTTCTGTCATCCCCTTCTCCTCCTGCCCTCAATCTTTGTCAACATCAGGGTCTTTTCAAATGAGTCAGCTCTTCGCATCAGCTGGACAAAGTACCGGAGTTTCAGCTTCAACATTAGTCCTTCCAGTGAATACCCAGGACTGATCTCCCTTAGGATGGACTGGTTGGATGTCTTTGCAGTCCAAGGGGCTCAAGAGTCCACTCCAACACCACAGTTCAAAAGCATCAATTCTTCGGCACTCAGCTTTTTTTTTTTTTTTTTTCTGTCGAACTTTCTTTTTATTTTTTAATATAAATTTATTTATTTTAATTGGAGGATAATCACTTTACAATATTGTATTGGTTTTGCCATACATCAACATGAATCTGCAAAGGATGTACAATTGTTCCCCATCCTGAACCCCGCTCCCAGCTCCTTCCCCATAACATACCTCTGAGTCATCCCAGTTCATCAGCCCCAAGCATCCTATATCATACATCGAACCTGGTCTGGCGATTCATTCAGCTTTCTTTATAGTCCAACTCTCACTTTTATACATGATCACTGGAAAAACCATAGTCTTGACTAGACGGATCTTTGTTGGTCCGTAATGTCAAGGTAATGTCTCTGCTTTTGAATATGCTGTCTAGGTTGGTCATAACTTTCCTTCCAAAGAGTAAGTGTCTTTTAATCTCATGACTGCAGTCACCATCTGCAGTGATTCTGGGGCCCAGAAAAATAAATTCAGCCACTGTTTTCCCATCTATTTGCCATGAAGTGATGGGATCAGATGCCATTATCTTGAATGTTGAGATTTAAGCCAACTTTTTCACTCTCCTCTTTCACTTTCATCAAGAGGCTCTATATTGGAGATTTTCAAAATTTTACTTAAATGTCACTTTATGTGAGAAACTTAAATTTTATCACAGATTTTCTGAAGGCATGTCTCTGTTCCAATAATGGCATCCTTGTCTTTTGTCTGCAAAATGAATTTTTCTGGAATTGATTTTTTTTTCCCTCAAGTCACAGACATAAAATCTAGTTAATATTTTATTAATGCATATCTAAGATTTTTCTTATTTTCAAGTTTTTAAAGTGATTCCAGAGCAATGCACTCAATTAGGGAACTCAAAGGCCATGTATCATTCCAGATATTCTAGAATGAGTAGACACATGTCACTTCATTAATAAAGTTGCTCCTGGCAAGCTTATTTGCCTTTGTATATGTAACTCTTAAACAGACAGAATGAAAACCACAATCATAAAAAAACTAATCAAACTGATCACATGAACCACAGCCTTGTTTAACTCAATGAAACCATGAGCCATGCCATGTAGAGCCACCCAAGATCAATAGGTCATTGTGGAGAGTTCTGACAAAATGTGGTCCACTGGAGAAGGGAATGGAAAACCATGTCAGTATTCTTGCCTTGAGACCCCATGAAGAGTATGAAAAGGGAAAAATTATGACACTGAAAGATGAACTCCCCAGGTTCATAGGTGCCCAATATGCTACATGAGAAGAGTGGAGAAATAGAAGAGACGGAGCCAAAGCAAAAATAATGCCCAGATGTGGATGTGACTGGTGACAGAAGTAAAGTCTGATGCTGTAAAGAAGAGTATTGCATAGGAACCTGGAAAGTTATGTCCATGAATAACAAATTGGAAGTGGTCAAACAGGAGATGGCAAGAGTGAACGTCGACATTCTAGGAATCAGCGAACTAAATGGACTGGAATGGGTGAATTTACTCTGATGACCATTATATCTACTACCGTGGGCATGAATCCCTTAGAAGAAATGGAGTAGCCATCATAGTCAACAAAAGAGTCTGAAATGCAGTACTTGGAGGCAATCTCAAAAATGACAGAATGATCTCTGTTCATTTCCAAGGCAAACCATTCAATATTATGGTAATCCAAGTCTATGCCCCCGATCAGTAATGCTGAAGAAGCAGAAGTTGAATAGTCTTATGAAGATCTACAAGACCTTCTAGAATTGACACCCAAAAAAAGATATCCTTTTCATTATAGGGGACTGCGATGCAAAAGTAGAAAGTCAAGATATACCTGGAGTAACAAGAAAATTTGGCCTTGGAGTATAGAATGAAGCAGAGGAAAGGCTAATAGATTTTTGCTGAGAAAAGCACTGGTCATACCAAACACCCTCTTCCAACAACACAGGATTCTACACATGGACATCAGGAGATGGTCAATACTGAAATCAGATTGATTATGTATTTGCAGCCAAAGATGGAGAAGCTCTATACAGTCAGCAAAGGAGTTGTGGCTCAGATCATGAACTCCTTATTGCAAAATTCAGACTTAAATTGAATTAGGTAGGGAAAACCACTAGACCATTCAGTTCAGTTCAGTTGCTCAGTTGTGTCTAACTCTTTGAGACCCCATGGACTGCAGCATGCCAGGCCTCCCTGTCCATCACCAACTCCCAGAGTTTACTGAAACTAATGTCTATTGAGTATGTGATGCCATCCAACCATCTCATCCTCTGTTATCCCCTTCTCCTCCCACCTTCAATCTTTCCCAGCATTTTAGGGTCTTTTCAAATGAGTCAGCTCTTCGCATCAGGTGGCCAAAGTATTGGAGTTTTGGCTTCAACATTAGTCTGTACAATAAATATTCCGGACTGATATCCTTTAGAATGGACTGGTTGGATTTCCTTGCAGTCCAAGGGCTGCTCAAGAGTCTTCTCCAACACCACAGTTCAAAAGCATCAATTCTTTGGTGCTCAGGTTTCTTTATAGTCCAACCCTCACATACATACATGACTACTGGAAAAAGCATAGCCTTAACTAGATGGACCTTTCTTAGCAAAGTAAGGTCTCTGCTTTTTAATATGCTGTTTAGGTCAGACTTTCAGATCTGACCTAAACCAAATCCCTTACAATTACACAGTAGAAGTGACAAACAGATTCAAGGGATTAGGTCTCATAGACAGTGCCTGAAGAACTAGGGACAGAGGTGTGTGATCATTTTGCAGTGATTAAGACCATCCCCAGGTAAAAGAAATCAAAAAGGCAAAATGGTTGTCTGAGGAGGCCTTACAAATAGCTTAGAAAAGAAGAGAAGTGAAAGGTAAAGGAGAAAATGAAAGATATACCCGTGTAGAGTTCCAAGAATAGCAAGGAGAGATAAGAAAGCCTTCCTCAGTGATCAATGCAAAGAAATAGAAAAAGACAATAGAGTGGGAAAGACTAGAGATCACTTCAAGAAAATCAGAGATACCAAGAGAATATTTCATGCAATGATAGGCTCAATAAAGGACAGAAATGGTATGGACTTAACAGAAGAGAAGATATTAAGAAGTGGCAAGAATACACAGGATAGTTATACAAAAATGATCTTCATGACCTATATAACCACAATAGTGTGATTACTCACCCAGAGCCAGACATCCTAGAATGTGAAGTCAAGTGGGCCTTAGAAAGTCACTATGAACAAAGGTGGTAGAGGTGAAGGAATTTTCAGATCCTAAAACATGGTGCTGTTAATGTGTTTGACTCAATATGCCAGCAAATCTGGAAAATTCAGCAGTGGCCACAGGACTAAAAAGGTCAGTTTTCATTCAAATCCCAAAGAAAGACAATGCCAAAGAATGCTCAAACTACCACACGATTGCACTCATCTCACACACTAGTAAAGTAATGGTCAGAATTCTCCAAGCCAGGCTTCAACAGCACATGAACCATGAACTTTTTGATGCACAAGCTAGATTTAGAAAAGGCAGATGAATCAGAGAGCAAATTGCTAACATCCACTGGATGGTTGAAAGAGCTGGAAAATACCAGGAAAACATCTAATTCTGCTTTATTGTCTATGCCAAAGCCTTTGACTGTGTAGATCTCAATAAACTGTGGAAAATTCTTCAAGAGATGGTAATACTAGACCACCTGTCCTGCCTCCTAAGAAATCTGTGTGCAGGTCAAGAAGCCACAGTTAGAACCAGACATGAAACAAAAGACTGGTTCCAAATAGGGAAAGGAGTACATGAAGGCTGTATATATATATAGTCACCCTGCTTATTTAACTTATACAAAGAGTACATCATGCAAAATACCGGGCTGGATGAAGCACAAGCTGTAATGAAGACTGCCAGGAGAATTATCAATAACCCCAGATATGCAGATGACACTACCTTTCTGGCAGAAAGTGAAGTACTAAGGAGCCTCTTGATAAAAGTGAAAGAGGAGAGTGAAAAAGTTGGCTTAGGCTCAACATTCAGGAAACAAAATTATGGCATCTGGTCCCAGCTTTCATGTCAAATAGATGGGAAACAATGGAAACAGTAAGAGACTTTATTTACTATTATTACTTTTTTTTTTTTTTTGGTCTCCAAAATCACTGCAGATGGTGACTGTAGCCATGAAATTAAAAGACTGTTGCTCCTTGGAAGAAAAGCTATGACCAACCTAGACAGCATATTAAAAACCAGAGACATTTTCCAACAAAGGTCCATCTAGTCAAAGCTATGGTTTTTCCAGTGTTATGTATGGATGTAGAGTTGGACCGCGGAGAAGGCAATGGCACCCCACTCCAGTACTCTTGCCTGGAAAGTCCCATGGATGGAGGAGCCTGGTGGGCAGCAGTCCATGGGGTCACGAAGAGTCAGACATGACTGAGCGACTTCACTTTTACTTTTCACTTTCATGCATTGGAGAAGGAAATGGCAACCCACTCAAGTGTTCTTGCCGGGAGAATCCCAGGGACGGGGAAGCCTGGTGGGCTGTCGTCCATGGGGTCGCACAAAGTTGGACACGACTGAAGCGACTTAGCAGTAGCAGTAGAGTTGGACCGTAAAGAAAGCTGAGCACCAAAGAATTCTTGCTTTTGAACTGTGGTGTTGGAGAAGTCTCCTGGGAGTCCTTTGGACTTCAGTGAGATCATCCAGTCAATTCTAAAGGAAATCAGTCCTGAATATTCACTGGAAGGACTGATATTGAAGCTGAAACTCCAACACTTTGGCCACCTGATGCTAAGAACTGACTCATTTGAAAAGACCCTGATGCTGGGAAAGATTGAAGGCAAGAAAAGGTAACGACAGAGGATGAGATAGTTGGATGGCATCACCAACTGGATAGACATGTGTTTGAGCAAGCTTCGAGAGTAGTGATACACAGGGAAGCCTTGTGTGCTGCAGACCATGGGGTCACCAACAATNGAAAAGGTAACGACAGAGGATGAGATAGTTGGATGGCATCACCAACTGGATAGACATGTGTTTGAGCAAGCTTCGAGAGTAGTGATACACAGGGAAGCCTTGTGTGCTGCAGACCATGGGGTCACCAACAATAAAACACAACTGAGAGACTGACCTGAACTGATGTACATTCTAATTTTAGTGTTCTGCTTTTTTTTTTTTTAACTCATATTGAAAATGTGCCAGTTTTTCTATATATTGCTGGCCATAGTACTTTGCCAAAGTGGCAATTCAAGTTGTCTTTTTGTTATTTATTTCTTCCATGCCTTTAATTTGTTCCATCTTTTATTCATTGAATACAATCTGTGATTTCATAATGAGAGCTAATAAGCAAATGATGAAAAGTACAACTTTTCATTACTCTTGAATGTTTGAGATGACTGTGGTTAGAGGTTAAGTTGGAGTTGTTGATTGAAGTGGGAGAGAAAATTATAGAGTTATTTCACTATTTAGATTCTCAAAAACCCATGGAGAATAAAGAATGTGAAAAGAGGTAATGACCAAAGCAGAAATGTAACAGCTACATGCAAGGCTTCAAGTTGTAATTACATACATTCATCTATTTAGGTAATTATATCTGAATCTATTGGTTTATAAAGAATTAGCAGTTTATACAGTACTTTACCCCCACCAATTAACTGAAATTTGCTGATATGTAGGGTGACCCCTTTTAGAGTGCACTAAATGAGATATCTCATGTTCTATTTGCTGACATATACTACAGAGAAGTACACTGCATATTTTCCATGTTTCTAAAAATAAGAAAGTCATCAAGCAAATTGAAATTTCAGTTAACTACATAGATTACTATAAAAGTATCCCATGAGTTATATTCTCTAAGACAATGAGGAGAGACTAATCTATTCAATAAATGCTACTGGGAAAGATGGACAACCACTTGAAAAAAAAAAAGAAATTGGATCCTTAAATTTCACTCTAACATAAATCAATCAAAGTGGATTAGTAAGACTGGAAACCAGAAAATGTGTGACAAATGCTGAATGAATAAAATAATATAAGCTCTCTTTCATGCAACTTTAAAACAAATATTGGTGCACTGTTAAGAAGTAGCTCAACATTTCAATTAAATCTTTCTTGGCAATGTTTCCAAAATGCTAAGTGAGTATGTGATTTTTCTTTTTCTTTTGAAAACTCCAATTTCAGACTTTTGCTTGTTTTCATTATCTTCTGAAATGAATAATAGGAATATGTTAAGCAGGTAAGTTTAAAATACTGTGTGATATTATAGTTAATATCACATCACTATCCAATGAAAAATTTCATGTCTACCACATTAAAGTTCAGTCACTTTTGCAAACCTTATTTGTGCCCAAATCTGGCAAAATAGCCACAGTGGAAGAAAAAAATTCAGCATCTGTGATATAAGTGTTAAGCCACTATATTAGTCATTTTTAGCAAATTTGTTAGGCATAAATAAATGAAAAACTATAGCTGAATTTCTGAAAGTTACATAAAATTATTTACATTTTGAGAATTCTGACATTTTAAAAAATTCCAGTTATTAGTTACTCTATGATAGTCAAAAGAAACAAACTTCCAGTCACAGAATAATTAACTCGAGAATGTAATATACAACATGGTGACTATAGCTAATAATACTTTATTTTATATTTGAAAATTGCTAAGGGAGTATACAGATAGTAAAAGTTCTTATCAAAAGAAAAAAAATGATTTGTAACTCCTTATCACTTCATGGGAAATAGATGGGGAAACAGTGGAAACAGTGTCAGACTTTATTTTTTTGGGCTCCAAAATCACTGCAGATGGTGACTGCAGCCATGAAATTAAAAGATGCTTACTCCTTGGAAGGAAAGATATGACCAACCTAGATAGCGTATTGAAAAGCAGCGACATTACTTTGCCAGCAAAGGTCTGTCTAGTTAAGGCTATGGTTTTTCCAGTAGTCATATATGGATGTGAGAGTTGGACTGTGAAGAAAGCTGAGTGCCAAAGAATTGATGCTTTTGAACTGTGGTGTTGGAGAAGACTCTTGAGAGTCCCTTGGACTGCAAGGAGATCCAACCAATCCATTCTAAAGGAGATCAGTCCTGGGTGTTCTTTGGA
>SJYX01007411.1:138941-152924 GCA_006410675.1 Oreotragus oreotragus
ACCAACCTAGATGGCATCTTCAAAAGTAGAGACATTACTTTGCCGACTAAGGTCCATCTAGTCAAGGCTATGGTTTTTCCTGTGGTCATGTATGGATGTGAAAGTTGGACTGCGAAGAAAGCTTAGCACCAAAGAATTGATGCTTTTGAACTATGGTGTGGGAGAAGACTCTTGATATTTCCTTGGACTGCAAGGAGATCCAACCAGTCCATTCTGAAGGAGATCAACCCTGGGATTTCTTTGGAAGGAATGATGCTAAAGCTGAAACTCTAGTACTTTGGCCACCTCATGCGAAGAGTTGACTCATTGGAAAAGACTTTGATGCTGGGAGAGATTGGAGGCAGGAGGAGAAGGGGACGATGTAGGATGAGATGGCTGGATGGCATCACTGACTCGATGAACATGAATTTGAGTGAACTCGGGGAGTTGGTGATGGACAGGGAGGCCTGGCGTGCCTCGATTCATGGGGTCGCAAAGAGTCAGACACGATTGAGCGACTGAACTGAACTGAACTGACCTGGAAACCATTAGAGATTCATAAGAAGGATAATTTTATATTACTGATTTGAAGAGCTGAAATCTAATAATAAAGACAAAAGAGTCACCAAGCAATAGAATCTGATAATGTATAAATGCTAAGCACTGGAATATTTAAAACAGATACATCTAAAAATACAGTACAGAATCATCAAGGATGGTTGGAAAATTAGTTGAAGTGGTCAGTGATGGAGGGAAATGTGAGCTTGCACTTGAAAAATGAACATAACATAAATAACAGTGTGTCAAAGCATGGATACTTTAACATAGGAGTACATGACATGCAAGGAGGATAGCAAAACTCATAAAATAATTAACTATTTATTGAGTGAATACTACATGAGATTCCAAGATACAATACAAAGAGACACAGGCATGAATTGACAAAGTAGAGGAAAAAAAACAACTTGTCAATATAATAAAGATATTACAGTTCTCTGATTATAGCAGGTAAAATGCACTATAAAACACACTCTATGGGAATTAACAGTGTGAGAAAGAAAAGATCTCAAGAGGGGAAGACACAGGATATAAGTTCTGGTTAAATAAGTGGTTTCTGGGGAAAATCCTAGCGTTCTGCCAGTTCTGGGCAGTAAACACAATTACAAAGCAGTGGGATACACAGAGTGATACATAAAGGTATCATGATTAAACCAGACTGGGTCTTCCAGTGTTATGGGTGTTGGAGTAATGGAGTATTCCAAAGTGTAACAGCTAGTGACCAGGTGATTAAACTACTTAATATATTCAAAAGTATGTTGTATTTGAATATACTTGAGAGTCTTTGAAATAACTGTATGAGTGGAGTGAACTTTTACATCTCTATATTGAGCATTCTTTTCTCATATTCTTTTCAGGAATATTCTCACATAGATGTGGATATATATTTGACACTGTAAAACTATTCTTCGATTATGACTAAGAACACAACAAAGCTAGAAGGAAGGAGGGCTCTCAAACTCTTCCTTGTCCAGGCATTGGTGATGGACAGGGCAGCCTGGCATGCTGCAGTCCATGCAGCTGCAAAGAGTCGGACATGACTGAGAGACTGAACTGATAAGACACTATAAAAATGTTTGAATAAATAGGAACATGTTTTAGGAAACATAATAAAGAAAAATAAATTGATACAAAATCTTAATCTCATACAGCAAAAGTAGCTGTAATATATTAGAGAGTTAAGATACACTTTTAACAACCACCAATTTTTACCATCTTTAAATCTCATATATTAAAGATGATATATAGTCTTCTTTTCCTTTGTTTTATAAAATTCAATTCATTCACACTGAAAAAAAATTATTTGAAAGCAAACATCTCCCTCTTCTGGAATTTTTATTAAATTCAGCAATCTAAATTTTTATTGAAAAAACTATTTCCCAATGCGAATATATGTGAAAACATCAATATGTTTTAAATATAACTCATTAACTCTATGAAATTCTATGCACTGTAGATAAATTCATTTTTTTCTTTCTTTGCCCTTAATAATTTTATTGTTTTAGGAATATTTAAACTGAGCTATAAAAATAATATTTGCCTGTTTATACTTTAAGTGTTTATCACATTCTTGGTCTTTATTATGTTCTCTTTACATTTTCCTAAAGTTATACTTTTTTAAATAAAGCTCGTCCAATTCTAAAGTACTTTTTCTTTTTTCTGAAAGTTTTACTGAGATATATTTAACACAGAGCTATATATATTTAAGATGTACAGCATAATGACTTGTGGGTATTACAAGTCTAAACTTACACTTCAGATAATAAAAGATCAAGGCTATGTAACCTGGGAGCCATTTACCTTATCTGAAGTCAGTGAATATATTGCTCCGATGGTTGCTTTACTAACAGTAATTCCTCTACATGTCTGTTAATCTCGCAAACCTTCATTATTAATTACGTCCTTGAGTAAGGATTTGCCTCAGTGTTTCAATGTATTTATATAGGCAGTTTCTGCTTACTCAGAGGCATATAAAATTGTTTGTTTTCATTTGTCTGTCATCTGATTATTTTGTGATTGTGGAGCTTATTTTATAATACCAGAACTGCCATATATCTGGGACAGAAATATGCTTTTTTTTTTTTTTTTTTTTTTAGTAAAGGTAACTTTGGTCTCTATAATGAAGATGAACTGTGTTAAGATTTGAGGCAGGCAGACTCAATGGACATGGGTTTGTGTGGACTTCAGGAGTTGTTGATGGACATGGAGGCCTGGCATGCTGCGGTTCATGGGGTTGCAAAGAGTTGGACACGACTGAGCAACTGAACTGAACTGAAGAAGTTGGGTAGCTACTACAACAGCCTAGGTTCTCACCTGATAGAAATAGCTTAAACTAGCGTGAAAGGAGGTGGAAAAAAATTAATGGATATATGCTGGATATAGTTATGATTATGGAATCAGCTAAACAAGAAAAATAATAAGAAGAGAAATATGATGGTGATCTTCTTGGGGTTTGGCTTCAACAGTTACATAGATGGTGGTACAATTTTTTAAGAATGGGAATACAGAGAGTCAAAGATTATGTGGGACAGATACACATGAGATCCCCAAACTCAGTATCTTCTCTATTGAAAATTTATTGTATGCTTTAGTTCAAAGGAAACCTAATCTTTGAGGATAAGCAGACATGCAATATGCATCTTTACTGTGGCTTCTATGAAAAATCTAGCTCAGAATTTGACATGAAAAAACAAACACGTATAATACATTAGTAGAATTATCAAGCATCATTAAGGATTAAAATTTTAATCTATAATTCTATTAGAGCATCAGTTAAGTTCAGTTCAGTCACTCAGTCGTGTCCGACTCTTTGCGACCCCATGAATCCCAGCATCCATCACCAACTCCCGAAGTTCACTCAGACACGTCCATCGAGTACGTGATGCCATCCAGCCATCTCAACCTCTGTCGTCCCCTTCTCCTCCTGCCTCCAATCCCTCCCAGCATCAGAGTCAACTCTTCGCATGAGGTGGCCAAAGTACTGGAGTTTCAGCTTTAGCATCATTCCTTCCAAAGAAATCCCAGGGCTGATCTCCTTCAGAATGGACTGGTTGGATCTCCTTGCAGTCCAAGGGACTCTCAAGAGTCTTCTCCAACACCACAGTTCAAAAGCATCAATTCTTTGGCGCTCAGCCTTTTTCACAGTCCAACTCTCACATCCATACATGACCACAGGAAAAACCATAGCCTTGACTAGACGGACCTTAGTCGGCAAAGTAATGTCTCTGCTTTTGAATATACTATCTAGGTTGGTCATAACTTTTCTTCCAAGGAGTAAGCATCTTCTAATTTCATGGCTGCAGTCACCATCTGCAGTGATTTTGGAGCCCCTCAAAATAACATCTGACACTGTTTCCACTGTTTCCCCATCTATTTCCCATGAAGTGATGGGACCAGATGCCATGATCTTCGTTTTCTGAATGTTGAGCTTTAGGCCAACTTTTCACTCTCCACTTTCACTTTCATCAAGAGCATAGCTATTAGAGCATAGCTAAACTTTATTAACACATGAGTGTATATTTCTATAACATAAGTATCAGTATAAAATTATATAATCTTTTCAAAATATATTTATTATTTATACCTAAATGCAAATGGTACTGTAATTAATTAGATGTAGACTCAAAGAGTGATGAATACATGTTAAGCACAGATACAAATAAAACAGGGTAACACTGATTGACAATAAGACCTCTACTGTCTTGGCTTGTGATCTTGTGCAAAAGTGATAAGACATGAGTACTTTTTTTGTGTCTGAAATCACTCACATGTTTAGCAGATGCACCTTCATGTAAAGTAAAGAATTTGGCATTAAAAAATAATTCTTGCATCCTTCTAAGTTTGAATTGAATTTTTGTGCCCTATTTCATTTTTAATAAATATCTCCAAGCTCTGAATCACTCTGACATTAAAAAGTGATAAAAAAAAAAACTAAGGTAACTTTTATTAAAAATATTAAATTAGACTACCAGCTAGCTAACAGAGAAGTCCAAATTAAACTAATATTAGACAATAAAAAGACTAATTGGGAAGCCCTTGTGAAGTATATAAGAAATATGTTTTTAAATATTCTATTGAGAAAGGTGTAGGGAATTATTTCTATAATTGATGAAAGTAAAAGAGTGAAGAATTTGGCTTAAAACTCAACATTCAGAAAAGTAAGATCATGGCATCCGGTCCCATCACTTCACGGCAAATACATGGGGAAACAATGGAAACAGTGAGACTTTTTTGGGGGGGTGGGGGCTTCAAAATCACAGCAGATGGTGACTGTAGCCATGAAATTGCTCCTTGGAAGAAAAGCTATGATCAACCTAGACAAAATAATAAAAAGCAGAGACATTACTTTGCCAACAAAGGTCCATCTAGTCAAAGATATGCTTTTTCCAGTAGTCATGTATGGATATGAGAGCTGGACTATAAAGAAGGCTGAGTGCCAAAGAATTGATGCTTTGAACTGTGGTGTTGGAGAAGACTCTTGAGAGTCTCTTGGACAGCAAGGAGATGGAACCAGTCTATCCGAAAGGAAATCAGCCCTGAATATTCTTTGGAGACTAATGCTGAAGCTGAAACTCCAATACTTTGACCACTTGATGATAAGAACTGACTCATTTGAAAAGATCCTGATGCTGGGAAAGATTGAAGGTAAGAGAAGGGGATGACAGAGGAAGAGATGGTTGGATGCATCACTGACTTAATGGACATGAGTTTGAGTAACTCCGGGAGTTGGTGATGCACAGGGAGGCCTGGTGTGCTGCAGTCCATGGGGTCACAGAGTCAGACATGACTGAGTGACTGAACTCAAATTACTACATGCATGCAAATTATGTTTATTACTTTTAAAAAGTGGAAATTTAAATTACTGTAAAGCAAACCTTGATTTAAAGAAATATGAAAAATGAAGGTAGAAATTTTGCAATTCACCCAACTAACTATCTCCTTGCATTTACAGGGAATGAATTTAAAAACATGTCTATTCTATACCATTAAAGTGAATATACACTGGTAATCAACTGCTAAGTATGCCCAGCAGTATTCTTGATGAAAATATTACACACATACATCAGAGTAAGCAAATACCATGTAAAGGAGACAAGACAAAAAAACTTTATCTAACAAGGAATAGCAGGTCCTTATCAATTCCAGATAATCTACTTCTGCTTCAGTGAAGACTCTAAAGCCTTTGCCTGTATGGATCACAACCAACTGTGGACAATTCTTAAAGAGATGGGAATACCAGCCCACCTTAACTGTCTCCTGAGAAGCCTGTATACAGGTCAAGAAGCAACAGTTAGAACCCTACATGGAACAACTGACTTGTTCAAAATTGGGAAAGGAGTATGACAAGGCTGTATATTGTCACCCCACTTATTTAACTTCTATGCAGAATACATCATGTGAAATGCCAGGCCAGATGACTCAAAAGCTGGAATCAAGACTGCCTAGAGAATAACAACCTCAGAAATGCAGATGATAGCACCCAAATGGCAGAAGGTACAGAGGAAATAAAGGGCTTCTAGATGAAGGTGAAAGAGGAGGATGAAAAAAATGGCTTAAAACTCAGCATTCAAAAAACCAAGAACATGGCATTCAGTTTCATCACTTCATGGCAAATAGAAAGGAAAAAAGTGGAAGCAGTGGTAGATTTTTTTTTCCCTTTGGGCTTCAAAATCACTGCAGATGATGACTATGGCCATGAAATTAAAAGACACTTGCTCCTTGGAAGAAAAGCTATAACAAACCTAGACAGGGTATTGAAAAGCAAAAACATCACTTCGTCAGCAAAGGTCCACATGGTCAAAGTCACAATTTTTCTAGTAGTCATGTATGGATGTGAGAGTTGGACCATAAAGAAGGCTGAGCACCAAATAATTGATGCTTTTGAATTCTGGTGCTGAAGAAGACTCATCAGAGTCCTTGGAGAGCAAGGAGATCTAACCAGCCAACCCTTAAGGAAATTAACCCTGAATATTCATTGGAAGGACTGATGTTTAATTTGAAGCTCCAGTGCTTTGCCCACCTGATGTGAAGAGCCAACTCATTGAAAAAACCCTGATGCTGGGAAAGACTGAGGGCAGGAGTTTGTGCAAAATCCGGGAGACAGTGAAGGACAGGGAAACCTGGCATGCATGCAGACCATGGGATCAAGAAAGTCAGAAATGACTTAGTGACTGCATAAAAACAATTGAAGGTAGGTAGTTGAAATATGTGATAAATAAGATAGAAGATCCATCAGAAGCAGCAATCTAATGGAATTAGACAATGAACTAAAATAGAAATATGCACTCAATGCATATGTGTTGAAAAAAATGACTCACCCAGAGAATGAAGTAACATTACTATATAATGTATAGATAAATTACATAAGAAAGCCAACATATTTTATTTAGTATATTCCACATACAGTCATACTGACTCAGGCTTCAGAAAAACGATTATTTTTTCAGTCACTAGGCTCTAGTAGTCATGTATGGATGTGAGAGTTGGACCATAAAGAAGGCTGAGCACCAAATAATTGATGCTTTTGAATTCTGGTGCTGAAGAAGACTCATCAGAGTCCTTGGAGAGCAAGGAGATCTAACCAGCCAACCCTTAAGGAAATTAACCCTGAATATTCATTGGAAGGACTGATGTTTAATTTGAAGCTCCAGTGCTTTGCCCACCTGATGTGAAGAGCCAACTCATTGAAAAAACCCTGATGCTGGGAAAGACTGAGGGCAGGAGTTTGTGCAAAATCCGGGAGACAGTGAAGGACAGGGAAACCTGGCATGCATGCAGACCATGGGATCAAGAAAGTCAGAAATGACTTAGTGACTGCATAAAAACAATTGAAGGTAGGTAGTTGAAATATGTGATAAATAAGATAGAAGATCCATCAGAAGCAGCAATCTAATGGAATTAGACAATGAACTAAAATAGAAATATGCACTCAATGCATATGTGTTGAAAAAAATGACTCACCCAGAGAATGAAGTAACATTACTATATAATGTATAGATAAATTACATAAGAAAGCCAACATATTTTATTTAGTATATTCCACATACAGTCATACTGACTCAGGCTTCAGAAAAACGATTATTTTTTCAGTCACTAGGCTCTATAGTTCTATGAAATTATTTTAAAAATTTCTTGCAGTTATTCAGATACTTTTCAACAATAAACCTAATAATGTATTATTCTTCAAAAATACACTTTTGTTATGTTTATATATATATATATATACACATGTACATGATTATGCTAAATGCAAATTTGAAAGGGTTACTATTATTCAAAAGAGACCCTACATTTGTTAAAGAATGGATAAAAATATATATGGCAATTAGAGATGGTTTGTAACAGTTATTCTTTGAGCCATAAGCATAACATAATTTAAGATTTAAAATATCCTTTACTATATGGGTAATCCCGAGAAGGCAATGGCACCCCACTCCAGTACTCTTGCCTGGAAAATCCTATGGATGAAGGAGCCTGGTAGGCTGCAGTCCATGGGGTCACTAAGAGTCGGATACAACTGAGCGACTTCACTTTCACTTTTCACTTTCATGCATTGGAGAAGGAAATGGCAACCCACTCCAGTGTTCTTGCCTGGAGAATCCCAGGGATGGGGGTGCCTGATGGGCTGCCGTCTATGGAGTCACACAGAGTTGGACACGACTGAAGTGACTTAGCATTAAGTATATGGGTAATCATTTCTCTTAAGGCTATAAATCACTTCCAAATAATCTAACACTTTTATTGACTTTCATGAGGATACACAGATATTTTACAGTCTGTTTTAGGTCAGTAAGTGACAGTGCTTGGCAACTGCAGAATGGAAGGTTTTCCCTAATTTTTAATTTATTTTATATGTTTTCATATAATAGCAATCAGAAAATATCAAGACACACCAGCAGCTAAATTATCTGTAGAAACAGATCAGGTGAAAACTGGCAATATAAGAATGCCATCAAAACAGATTGTACTAAATTCATATATTTTCAACAATATAATCAGAGTATTTGTTGAGCATTACTTAAAAAATCTTTTCAATAAACTATAGAGATATTGTAAAACAGATTTACTGTCACGTGATTAAATATCTTATAGCTATATATTTTAATTCTGAAATAATTTTGATACATATATTAAAATCTATTATTATCACATATTTCATCATAAATATATATTATACTGAAGCTGAAGCTCCAATACTTTGGCCACCTGATGTGAACAGTTCATTCTGGAAAAGACCCTGATGCTGGAAAAGATTGAAGGCAAAAGGAGAAGAAGGTAGCAGAAGATGAGACGGTTAGATGGCATTACTGACTCAATGAACTACAATTTGAGAAAACTCTGGGAGATAGTGAAGGACAGGGAAGTTTGGTGTGCTGCAGTCCTTGAGTTTGCAGAGTTGGAAGGACTGATGCTAAAGCTGAAGCTCCAATAATTTGGTCACCTGATGCAAAGAGCCAGCTTATCAGAAAAGACCCTGATGCTGGGAAAGAGTGAAGGTAGGAGAAGAAGGGGATGACAGAGGAAGAGATGGTTGGATGTCATCACCAACTCAATGGACATGAGTTTGAGCAAGCTCTGGGAGTTGATGATGAACAGGGAAGCTTGATGTGCTGCTGTCCATGGGTCGCAAAGAGTCGGATAAGACTTATGGACTGAGAAGGCACACACATACAATTTAGAGAGCTTGCAGAAACATCCTATATAGTTATTGATTCTCAAGACTCTTTGCTATGACTCAGTTCAGTTCAGTCCAGTCACTCAGTCGTGTCCGACTCTGCAGCCCCATGGACTGCAGCACACCAGGCCTCCCTGTTCATCACCACTCCCAGAGTTTACTCAAACTCATGTCCATTGAGTCAGTGATGCCATCCAGTCATCTTATCCTCTGTTGTCTCCTTCTCCTCCCTCCTTCAATCTTTAGGTAGGAGAAGAAGGGGATGACAGAGGAAGAGATGGTTGGATGTCATCACCAACTCAATGGACATGAGTTTGAGCAAGCTCTGGGAGTTGATGATGAACAGGGAAGCTTGATGTGCTGCTGTCCATGGGTCGCAAAGAGTCGGATAAGACTTATGGACTGAGAAGGCACACACATACAATTTAGAGAGCTTGCAGAAACATCCTATATAGTTATTGATTCTCAAGACTCTTTGCTATGACTCAGTTCAGTTCAGTCCAGTCACTCAGTCGTGTCCGACTCTGCAGCCCCATGGACTGCAGCACACCAGGCCTCCCTGTTCATCACCACTCCCAGAGTTTACTCAAACTCATGTCCATTGAGTCAGTGATGCCATCCAGTCATCTTATCCTCTGTTGTCTCCTTCTCCTCCCTCCTTCAATCTTTCCCAGCATCAGGGTCTTTTCAAATGAGTCAGCTCTTTGCATCAGGTGGCCAAAGTATTGGAGTTTCAGCTTCAACATCAGTCCTTCCAATGAACATTCAGGACTAATTCCTTTAGGATGGACTGGTTGGATCTCCTTGCTGTCGAAGGGACTCTCAAGAGTCTTCTCCAACACCACAGTTCAAAACACCACAGTTGCTACGACTAGGTTGAGATAAATGAATTGATGGCTTTACAGATTTTACAGTGACTTGTTTCAATAAACTCTGCTTTAAGTTTCTGATTATCAGCACAAGGGCAATCAGAACATAATTTACTGAAATTTTACATTTTTATAATTTTTAAATAAGTTTAATATACATAGGACAATACAAGGACATTTGCAATACATATTTATGATTGTCTGTTATTATAGTTTAAAATCTTTTGTAACAGAGTTAAATGGCTTTATCTGTCAGAAAGAAAGAAAAATGATTTCTTTCTTTCAAGTTTGAAAATAGCATCTTATGAGGCAAAGTACAAGTACTTTGAAACAGTTTGAAGGAAGTTTTAATTTGTATGGGAAAGAAGCATTCTATTTTATTTTTGTGTTTTGTCATTTTTTATTGTTAGATGATAAATCCTCATAATACCAATAAGCTGTTTCCTACTTTTAATAAAATACTTCACTAAAAGTACTAAAGAAGACTTCTGTTTTCTCAAGGTGAGAGAGAGGATAATTGACTTTTTTTTTTTTTTTTTGCTTTTGAAATAAGAAAATATTAAGCAAGTGGGCCAATAAAGAGATAGAGTCTACCTCTAATGAGAAAAAAACAATGGAAAGATAGTGGGAAAAAAGTAAAGCAACAAGAAAAAAATATCCCTGGTCATGAAGTGGGACCGCTATTGTATATATTTTGCTTATGGGATAATCAGTGAAATCTGCACGTGAGGTCACAAAGAAAAAAGTTGAAGTACAGAAAGTTTACATAATATTTCATGATCACAACTTTATTAATCCAAAGAGCTGAGGGAAATTGCAACATGCTTCCATTGAAAACATTGGATAGAAAGATTTTTGTTCCATTTTGCCTTTTTTTCTTTGTTTTTTAATCTGCTTGTAATTCAGTGGTGAATTTTCTTGCTATCAATGTCCAGAAAATCATTTTAATCAGAACAATGTAATGGCTGGCAGGAGCATTTGATTTACACATATGCATCACAACTGACTTAGAGACATGCTTTCTAGTACTGGAAGAAACCGATTAGAATAACACTTTGCCCAAAGAAAGATGTTTGCAGACTTTATTAGGAAATTCTTTCTGCTGATCATAGTAAGATATTGGCACACTTATTGAAAAATAATTCTGAGTATAAATGGTTACAGTGAGGGACACTCCCTTTGTGTCCTTGTATCCTGGGCTCACTTTGTTCTGTGCTGTCATAGAAATTAACATCACAGGTCACATTTGATCTTTCAGATGGTGGATACTTCTGAGTTGTGTCTCAGGTTAAAACAGGATTTCTTTTAATGTCACAGACTTAGTTTTATTCATCCTTACACATTTATCACCTAATACACTAAATTTCAGATTTTCAGAGATCAAAAAATTTAACCAATTTACCCCATCTTTATGTCACCCTTTTGTGCCACTGTGTAGATAAGCATGCCACTGTGAAGATAAAAATATGAGATTACTCCATATATAGGTAGACAGAATCTAATAGTATGCTCTAATTTGCACTAAAATGGTCTTAAAGGAATAGATAGCTGTGATACCTCTGAGATGAACCCCTAAATTGAAAACCATAACCCAAACAACACAGTAATGTTAAATTCAGTGACTTTGGGAGAGGGTCTTTTAAACCATAAAAACGTTTCAAAGTCAGTGATATAGTGATTCAGTTTTGACCAGAGGCTTCTTCCTGCTGGCCACACCTCCAGGGTGTGTGTTCATCTAACTAGCTACAGCTCCACATGGTAGGAACTACCCTGGCCCTGGGTTGAAACATTTTCCATTTTGGACCCATTGCCCTCAGCACAAGGTTTTTTTTTTTTTCACACTGGTGAACTCTTTCAGCCTCATGGAACTACCAGAGTCTCAATACCTGACCCTCATATCAATACTATTCAACATCTATTGTCTGGGAACCCACCTAAGTGCTTCTGGCCATAGGATGCCATATTATTAAAACAGATCTTATTTTTTAAAGTATAAGCAGTAAAAAGTAGAGGCTAAAATTCATGTTTAATATATTAAAAATATATAAGGTCATCTTGATAAGTATATATAACATGCTATGTGAGTGTTATGCTTTACATAAGAAACTGTACTTCTTATGAAGAAATACTGATGCAGACATAAAGCAAAAAGAAAGTCTAAGCAACTGATTTCATGACTTACCTTCTTTGATAAATCCATTTATCTCCTTTTTAAAAAAGAAAATAATCATGTATCCTACATCCTCTGTAAATTTACTCATTTGTCTATCCCATTACAAAACAAATTTTTTTTACCAGCAGTATTCTCACTCAAGCCAGATAGACTTTTTCAGTACTCTATACATAATTATTTAATCATTCAGCATGCATCAAAAAATTAAACTAAGCATAACCTCAATTTAGATGGCTTACAGATCAGTTTCTTAGAAATCCAGGACAGTAAATACCATACAGTCCTCAATGATCTTTAAAATTATTTGCCAAGTTTTGCTTATATTTCACATTAGCAGGTACTCTTTATTTTAATACTTACATGGCATACCTTTCCCACTTTCCACGGTGTTTGCCATGAGAAGACAGGTTGTTTAGGTTATTTCTTAACTGGCAATCTCATCAAATAACTTGCCATTTATATGTCCTAGGCTAGTTTGGAAGGCCATAATCTGTGTTAATTTTATCAAAATTGTTTTAGCTGATTAAAATATTATATAACTATTCAGAGAAAGGAAATATGATTTACTGAAACATTAATTTAAAATTAAAGTAAATATTTTTAGAGAAAGATTATATCTATGTAAATCATTTTTTAATTTTTAATTCAGTTTTATTTATATTTTAATGGTTTTAGATAAAAGGAAAAATAGCAATTTTCAATAATGGTTGGAAATAATCTACTGGGCAGCATAAAAGCAAATATAGTAAAAGATAATTCATTATACCAAATTAGCCTCTCAATCTCAGATACCTCACTTCAAAAACTGAAGGAGATAATACATTTCTGAAGTCAAATCCATGTCTATGGTATAAAAAGCCAATATGTAAAGTTTTATGCCTTTTTAATTGTTCATTTCTGACAACTTCACCCTATTTGAGGGATATAAAAATTCCCTGGAAGAAAAGATTTGCTTTTTGATAGATTAATTCAAAATTATATTAAAAATAATTAGCCATAGATATTACAAAATATTTACAAGGCTTCTGGAAGTCTATCTTATTAAGATATTACAATTAAGATTTATTAGTTATGAGTATAAACATCTATGAAAACATGAGGGTGCTCCCTTAAAACAGGATGACTGTCAATCAGAGTATGGTTATGATTTTGATAAACAGATTGCATTAATTTCCTAAAATAATTTTGTCTTCTATAAATAATCAGAACGAATGCATTAAGACAATGTTAAGAGGAAGTACTATTTAAAGTTTGGAAAATAAATTTATAGAAATATTCTCTCAAAATTTGTACCTGTAAAAGGATATGTGTGCATCTATATTTATGTTTTTCCTATTAAGACTGCATAGCAATTTTTAGTGTACACTTATGTTTCCCTGTGTATCTGTGCCTCCATGCTGGATTTACACTTATTTTAACAATCTCTCTTATTGAAAAAGTTCAGTCTGTAAAATTCTGGACTGCATATTTGCTCTTTATATATCATTTATTTATTTACTAATTAATTTTTACATAATTTAATTGAGTTCATCAGGTGTTTTTAACATTCTCTTTTTTTACTCTGCTAGTGAAAGTGAGTGAAAGTTGGTCAGTGTTGTCTGACTCTTTGCAACCTCATGGACTATACAGTCCATGGAATTATCTAGGCCAGAATACTGGAGTGGGTAACCTTTCCTTTCCCTGGGGGATCTTCTAAACCCAGGCATTGAACCCAGGTCTCCTGTATTGCA
>SJYX01007411.1:154384-183930 GCA_006410675.1 Oreotragus oreotragus
GAAATAAGAAAATATTAAGCAAGTGGGCCAATAAAGAGATAGAGTCTACCTCTAATGAGAAAAAAACAATGGAAAGATAGTGGGAAAAAAGTAAAGCAACAAGAAAAAAATATCCCTGGTCATGAAGTGGGACCGCTATTGTATATATTTTGCTTATGGGATAATCAGTGAAATCTGCACGTGAGGTCACAAAGAAAAAAGTTGAAGTACAGAAAGTTTACATAATATTTCATGATCACAACTTTATTAATCCAAAGAGCTGAGGGAAATTGCAACATGCTTCCATTGAAAACATTGGATAGAAAGATTTTTGTTCCATTTTGCCTTTTTTTCTTTGTTTTTTAATCTGCTTGTAATTCAGTGGTGAATTTTCTTGCTATCAATGTCCAGAAAATCATTTTAATCAGAACAATGTAATGGCTGGCAGGAGCATTTGATTTACACATATGCATCACAACTGACTTAGAGACATGCTTTCTAGTACTGGAAGAAACCGATTAGAATAACACTTTGCCCAAAGAAAGATGTTTGCAGACTTTATTAGGAAATTCTTTCTGCTGATCATAGTAAGATATTGGCACACTTATTGAAAAATAATTCTGAGTATAAATGGTTACAGTGAGGGACACTTCCTTTGTGTCCTTGTATCCTGGGCTCACTTTGTTCTGTGCTGTCATAGAAATTAACATCACAGGTCACATTTGATCTTTCAGATGGTGGATACTTCTGAGTTGTGTCTCAGGTTAAAACAGGATTTCTTTTAATGTCACAGACTTAGTTTTATTCATCCTTACACATTTATCACCTAATACACTAAATTTCAGATTTTCAGAGATCAAAAAATTTAACCAATTTACCCCATCTTTATGTCACCCTTTTGTGCCACTGTGTAGATAAGCATGCCACTGTGAAGATAAAAATATGAGATTACTCCATATATAGGTAGACAGAATCTAATAGTATGCTCTAATTTGCACTAAAATGGTCTTAAAGGAATAGATAGCTGTGATACCTCTGAGATGAACCCCTAAATTGAAAACCATAACCCAAACAACACAGTAATGTTAAATTCAGTGACTTTGGGAGAGGGTCTTTTAAACCATAAAAATGTTTCAAAGTCAGTGGTATAGTGATTCAGTTTTGACCAGAGGCTTCTTCCTGCTGGCCACACCTCCAGGGTGTGTGTTCATCTAACTAGCTACAGCTCCACATGGTAGGAACTACCCTGGCCCTGGGTTGAAACATTTTCCATTTTGGACCCATTGCCCTCAGCACAAGGTTTTTTTTTTTTTCACACTGGTGAACTCTTTCAGCCTCATGGAACTACCAGAGTCTCAATACCTGACCCTCATATCAATACTATTCAACATCTATTGTCTGGGAACCCACCTAAGTGCTTCTGGCCATAGGATGCCATATTATTAAAACAGATCTTATTTTTTAAAGTATAAGCAGTAAAAAGTAGAGGCTAAAATTCATGTTTAATATATTAAAAATATATAAGGTCATCTTGATAAGTATATATAACATGCTATGTGAGTGTTATGCTTTACATAAGAAACTGTACTTCTTATGAAGAAATACTGATGCAGACATAAAGCAAAAAGAAAGTCTAAGCAACTGATTTCATGACTTACCTTCTTTGATAAATCCATTTATCTCCTTTTTAAAAAAGAAAATAATCATGTATCCTACATCCTCTGTAAATTTACTCATTTGTCTATCCCATTACAAAACAAATTTTTTTTACCAGCAGTATTCTCACTCAAGCCAGATAGACTTTTTCAGTACTCTATACATAATTATTTAATCATTCAGCATGCATCAAAAAATTAAACTAAGCATAACCTCAATTTAGATGGCTTACAGATCAGTTTCTTAGAAATCCAGGACAGTAAATACCATACAGTCCTCAATGATCTTTAAAATTATTTGCCAAGTTTTGCTTATATTTCACATTAGCAGGTACTCTTTATTTTAATACTTACATGGCATACCTTTCCCACTTTCCACGGTGTTTGCCATGAGAAGACAGGTTGTTTAGGTTATTTCTTAACTGGCAATCTCATCAAATAACTTGCCATTTATATGTCCTAGGCTAGTTTGGAAGGCCATAATCTGTGTTAATTTTATCAAAATTGTTTTAGCTGATTAAAATATTATATAACTATTCAGAGAAAGGAAATATGATTTACTGAAACATTAATTTAAAATTAAAGTAAATATTTTTAGAGAAAGATTATATCTATGTAAATCATTTTTTAATTTTTAATTCAGTTTTATTTATATTTTAATGGTTTTAGATAAAAGGAAAAATAGCAATTTTCAATAATGGTTGGAAATAATCTACTGGGCAGCATAAAAGCAAATATAGTAAAAGATAATTCATTATACCAAATTAGCCTCTCAATCTCAGATACCTCACTTCAAAAACTGAAGGAGATAATACATTTCTGAAGTCAAATCCATGTCTATGGTATAAAAAGCCAATATGTAAAGTTTTATGCCTTTTTAATTGTTCATTTCTGACAACTTCACCCTATTTGAGGGATATAAAAATTCCCTGGAAGAAAAGATTTGCTTTTTGATAGATTAATTCAAAATTATATTAAAAATAATTAGCCATAGATATTACCAAATATTTACAAGGCTTCTGGAAGTCTATCTTATTAAGATATTACAATTAAGATTTATTAGTTATGAGTATAAACATCTATGAAAACATGAGGGTGCTCCCTTAAAACAGGATGACTGTCAATCAGAGTATGGTTATGATTTTGATAAACAGATTGCATTAATTTCCTAAAATAATTTTGTCTTCTATAAATAATCAGAATGAATGCATTAAGACAATGTTAAGAGGAAGTACTATTTAAAGTTTGGAAAATAAATTTATAGAAATATTCTCTCAAAATTTGTACCTGTAAAAGGATATGTGTGCATCTATATTTATGTTTTTCCTATTAAGACTGCATAGCAATTTTTAGTGTACACTTATGTTTCCCTGTGTATCTGTGCCTCCATGCTGGATTTACACTTATTTTAACAATCTCTCTTATTAAAAAAGTTCAGTCTGTAAAATTCTGGACTGCATATTTGCTCTTTATATATCATTTATTTATTTACTAATTAATTTTTACATAATTTAATTGAGTTCATCAGGTGTTTTTAACATTCTCTTTTTTTACTCTGCTAGTGAAAGTGAGTGAAAGTTGGTCAGTGTTGTCTGACTCTTTGCAACCTCATGGACTATACAGTCCATGGAATTATCTAGGCCAGAATACTGGAGTGGGTAACCTTTCCTTTCCCTGGGGGATCTTCTAAACCCAGGCATTGAACCCAGGTCTCCTGTATTGCAGGTGGATTCTCTATCAGCTAAGCCAGAAGGGAAGCCCTTTACTTTGCTAGTATATTAAATTTTAACTATCTTGTCACTAGAGAGACTAATCTGATATACTCTATGCTGTATACATTTGGAAATATTTATATTGTCAATATCAAAATTTATATGGCTAGATATTTTAATCCCATTGCAAAAGATAAGGATAAACAGTAAGCAGGGTAGTTACCAATATTTCACACTGGTCGTGGTTTAGTCACTAAGCCGTGTCTGACTCGTGACCACGTAGACTGTAGCCCTCTAGGCTCCTACATCCATCGGATTTTCCGGACAAGAATACTGGAGTGGATTGCCATTTCCTTCTCCAGGGGACTTCCCTGACTCAGGAATTGAAACCGGGTGTCCTGCTTTGCAGGCAGATTCTTTACTGACTGAGCTGTGAGGGAAGCCCATACTTCACACTATGTACTAAAATACTGTTAATGAAAATGTCACAGATAGTAGCTGTTATACTCTATGCATACAATTTTATACTTAACAGAGTAAATGATAGAAAAGAATTATTTGCTATCAAAGGAATGAGACCTTTAGTTTCAGTTTTAGGAAGACTGAAGCCTAATCATAATTATGCTTGATGATATTCAATTTTTTTTCATTCACTAAAAGAAGCCACGTGTTCAAAATAACTATACATTTTAAACCATTATAGCTAAATAAACTCTGGAGAAGGAAATGACAACCCACTTTAGCATTCTTGCCAGGAGAATTCCATGGACAGAGGAGCCTGGTGGGCTACAGTCCATGGAGTTGCAGAGTCAGACACAACTGAGCGACCAACACTTTTATATTATTTTTAGGATTAATACATCTCATATGGTTCGTTGTAGTTAAAACAACCATGGTAAAACTAATGTAAACATTTTTTTTTCACCTTCTAATTCTAAATAGGCAAATAAAGTATAGGCAAAAGCCTTGATCTTAGCATAAATGCATTGGACATAAATACAAATAAAATATATTAATTTCGTGGAGTGTTTTTTTTTTTTTTTTGCAACAATTTAAGTGAAAGTTTGACTCTCAGAGGAGAAATGTATGAATAAATGAATATGTAGTGACCATGAAGTATGGAATCTTAAGAAATTCAATATTCTATTTTCGTTTCATCAGTGTAAAAATAATTCTGAAGTAGTCATAAACGAGTATATGTGTGAAGTAAACTGCAAAGTACACAGTATTTCTAAATGTCTATTTTCTTAACCAACTTCTAAGTTCATTTCCATTATTTAATTACTTAATATTTCAAACATGCAGCCTATCAAAATACAGATAGTCAGGGTCTGCTACAAACTAAGGCTTGTGACCCTCAAAATTCATGGGTCTTGAGGATGCAGCTTTAGGAAGGGCATCAAACAGACCCCAGAGAGCCCCTTCATTCCTTTGACCAGGTAAGGACACAGGGATAAGTCAGCCATGTATATAGAAGGTTCGCACTGGACACCAGATCTGCCAGTGCCTCAAGCCTGGGCTTCACAGCCTCAAGAACAGTGAGGAATAAAGTTGCTTATTGCCATCACTCTGTGGTACTTTCCTTATAAAAACCCAAACAAACTAAGACCGGACTTAGGTTCGTATAGGTACAATTCCAAAAATCCACACAAGGATAGCCCTCAGCTTAAAACTGTAAGAAGATTGCAAAGTCTTACAAGGAAAAATAGAGGTATAGCATGGTATGGTTTTTCTTCCTATCTCAACAAAAATGTGAAAAAAAGGTTAAAGAAAGTAAATGAGATGGAAATTTGGGGACTTGTTTGATCTCTCTGACTGAGATTATTTTCTTTAAAATGTAAACCCTTTTTGATATTGAGAAGGAAGCTTTCAGAGATTGACATGTCATTTCAAGATGCTAACCAGAAATAGCACCTTTCAGGTTACATTTCTAAACTGATTATACTTTACTTGGCAGTTGAGAACTGGCCTCTATGTTCTAACTCTCTAATTACTTTATGACAGTGTTATAGTCAAATATTTGAAAATTTAAGGAAACAATAAACTGTGTTAATTAACAAAAGATTATTCTAGTGTTCTGACTGCTTTCCTCATTAGATTAACACTTTCAGCAAAGGATTAGATTAAATGATTAAGTTAACATTAATTCCAGTGTCATAAAAGATAGTTCTGATAAAATGAAAACAAATATATATGCATTAAATCACATACAAGAAGAAAAACTAATACTCAGTTTTAAATGTATTTAAAAATATACTCCGCAAATTTTATAATAGAATTAAAAATCTATTGCCATTGTCAGATAATTAGAAGATTAAGTTCTTAAGTTGGACTTTAATTAAACATTGTGCTGTGCTTAGTTTCTCAGTCCTGTCGGACTGTTGGGACCCCATGGACTGTAGCCTGCCAGGCTCCTCTGTCCATGGGGATTCTCCAGTCAAGAATACTGGAGTGGGTTGCCATGCTCTCCTCTAGGGGATCTTTCCAACCTAGGGTTCAAACCCAGGTCACCCTCATTCCAGGCAGATTCTTTACTGTCTGAGGCACCAGGGAAGCCCAATTAAACATTATTAGTTATTAATTACACTAATGACTATAGTTGTAATCACATGTTATATGAACATTTCGGAACTTTGCACTGTCACCAAGATCAGATAAGTAATGATCATTTTACTTGATCATGATAAAAAGAATCATTTTTATCCAAGCAAATCAGTGAAAGAAAGGAAATGCTATTATTGCTATTGTCAATAAAAATTTATTTTATAAGCATTCTACTATTTTGACTGCCCTGTAAAAAAATTGTACTTGTCTATAACTAAGAACGATTTAACGTTTTTCTGAGATTTTTCAGAAAAATCTATTTTTTTGCAGTAGGTTTGAAATATGGGATAGTATAATATTTGGCTAATTTGAGCATATATTTGTAACTAATTATATATGTTATTAAACAAATACAATTTGCTTTTCAGAAATAATCTTTTAAGTCACTCCATCACTCTACTAAAACACTGAACTGAGCAAATATGCAGAGTTCTGATTCAGTAAGTTGTCACAATGTATTTTATCTCTAACACAGAGAACTCTGAAAGTTTTTAACTTATATATATGAGTTATTTCCATTATATGTTATCTGACCTTGATTATTTACTGATATAATGATAAATTTAGAAAAAAACAGACAACTGAAACAGGAAGCAAACAAAATATAATTTAAAAAATATTTTAAATGTAACATTCATTGGGAGAAATCAAAGAATAAATTTGATCATGTAGAAAGAAATATACTGATGAACCTACATGCAGGGCAGCGATGAAGACACAGACATAGTGAAACAGATTTATGGACACAGATTTATGAAAGGAAAGGGTGGGACAAATTGAGAGACTAGCGTGGAGACATATATATTACCATGTGTAAAATAGATAGCCAGTGGGAATTTGCTGTATGACCCAAGGAGCTCAAACCTGGTGCTTTGTGCAACCTAAAGGGTTAGGATGGGGTGGGAGGTGGCAGGAGATTCAAGAGGGAGGGGATATATGTATATCTAAGGCTGATTCCTAATGATGTATGGCAGAAACCAACACAATATTGTAAAGCAATTATCCTCCAATTAAAAATAAATAATTAAAAAGAGAGAAATATGTATATATCCTGAAAAATAGAAAATGATTTACTTTAACTTTTCACTAACAAATATTTTTTGCAGTGTTGCTGTGAAATCATTACTGCACATAAACTTCTGGATTTTCACAAGGAATCATATATTCTTTAAAACACTATTTTATGAGAGTGCTCTTAAACTCATCCTTGTTTGTGGGAATAAACTGAATCATAGTGTAATTTCTTTACTGAAAAAACTGTAAGCAAGCTATTACTATATCTCGCAGAATTCAGTCACTATAACTCATATATGGAGAATCTTGCACCAGAAGATAAGAACTATTATATTTTTTGAAAGCAAAACAACCAACTTTTCAGGACCATTTTGAATAGATACTTTATCTATATATTCTTCTGTGACATAGATTATCCAAGAGACTCACTGACAGGAATAAATTCACATATCACGTGATAGATTAAATTGTTATATCATAAGCTGCCTAGAGCACATTAAAATCCTGTGCTGTTATTTCATTATGTATAATATATTTGAGAAAACTGAGGGTCAGTAAAACTGCTTCTCTAGTCTAACCTACTTTTATCTCCTTTTCTTACTTACATTATGAGCATTTTTTTGACAGATTACATTTGGGGTTGAAGAGAAATACATGTTCATAAAAATATTTTGTAAGAAATGAGATACATTTTTTTTTTTTGGCTTTCTTATCCTTCTGGGTTTTTTTTTTTTTTTCATTTTTTTTCCGTCTTCACTGATATTTTTTGATGTACATCCTTCATAAAAGTAAGTGAAACATCTCTGGACCAGAAAGGCAGTGACATAATTCAAGGGAGTAGGAAGACTGATGGATACTTGATGAGGGACTGGAAAAGGCATAGAACTTTGGGCTAAAGCAACACCCAGAGGCCACATTGTTTAGAACTTCAGCAAGAGTACATTCAGTTATTCAATAAATATTTATTAACTGCTTGCTATATGCTAGGCCCTCTACTAAGAACTCAATTTTGTCAAAGAGACAAGAAAGAGAAAATCTCTGCCTTTGTGAATCTTGCTAAAATAGTTTTGAGCGAAGAGTATCACTTTAGTTTGTGTGGAGAACAGAAAGGTGGACAAGATTGAATCTAGGAGATGTATCAGGCAGCTATTGAAATACTTTTGGTAAGAGATAATGATAAATTGAACAACTGTAAAGGTAGTTTGGCAATAGTTACAAAAATTTGCTCATTGTGAACTCCATTTGAGGAGTTACTGAAATAAATAATATCATAAATATATTTTAAGTACCAAGAGTATAACTTGTAGGAGACAATATCATGCATATAACCATTAGAAGACTATTCTTAAATGTTATGCAGCTATTTGAATGCTTCTAAAGAACTATGTATGTTATCAAAAATTTCAAATGGACTGACATTAAGTTTTCCATACCATTTCCATTTCTTAAACTCCATTGTAGTTGTACATAGCCTGAACATCTTCCAGGGTAAAAGAAACTAGAAATAATAGAAAAAATATACATTCTTTTGTAATGTAAAACTGAGTTCCTATGAAAGTAAGTGATTATTCGAAGACTCAAAACAAAAAAAGTTCCTCAAATTCAGATAATATTGACTTGAAGCAATAACTCAGTTGAGAGAGAAAGGTTGTTCCTGGGATTACTTACAATAAAAATCACATAAATTCTAAAGCCTTCCTTAGGGTGAGACTTAGCCTTGAGTCAGCTGTAGATAGCAGCTGATTCTAAGAAACCCAGATGGTCCATAGACTACAAATTTGCACCCTTATGTACGTGGGTATTACTCCCCCCCAAAAAAAAGAAGAAAAAAAGAAAAATGAAGAAAAAGAAAAGTTAAAAATAAATACTTAAATGACAGTATTTTGTTAGAGAGGATAGGTCTTCAGGATTCCTTTTTGGGAAAGAATGTACATAAAAATATCAAGGTTAATTATCGCAAGAATAAAAATAGAAACTACTCTTAAATCTTGGTAGGAAAACAAATCCAACTGAAGTAATTTCACAGTAAGCAAGAGAATTCAGAAAAATGAAGAACAGAACCTAGATGCTTACTACCAAACACACAATGGCATGCTAGAACTAAGCCTGAAAGTGTTTGTAGAATTAGCTCATGAGGTTAAATGCTTAAGTGTAAATTCTTATTATTTCATGTATGTTCAATTTACTTAATTTTTAATATAATTGTTTCTCAATATGTAAAATGAGTATTTGAAGTAGTCTTTATCCTATAGGGGTTTGTTTGGAACAGTGCCAGACTCTAATAACTGATAAATGAATATATTATATTATAATGTAATTAGTGTTAGTATATTAATTAGTATGGGTCCAATCAGCCCTGGGTGTTCTTTGGAAGGAATGATTCTAAAGCTGAAACTCCAGTACTCTGGCCACCTCATGCGAAGAGTTGACTCATTGGAAAAGACTTTGATGCTGGGAGGGATTGGGAGCAGGAGGAGAAGGGGACGACCGAGGATGAGATGGCTGGATGGCATCACCGACTAGATGGACGTGAGTCTGAGTGAACTCCAGGAGCTGGTAATAGACAGGGAGGCCTGGCTGCTGCGATTCATGGGGTTGCAAAGAGTTTGACACGACTGAGCGACTGAACTGAACTGAATCTGGAAAGAGGGGCCATGCAATAATATAAAAATGGGAAGGAAAAAAATAATTGAACTATATTAAGAATTTAGAGTAGTAAGTGATTGGCCAATGAGAATAGATCGAACTCTAAATACAGGAATAGCAAATATAAGGAGCAGCCACTGCACTGAAGGCTGAGACAAGCCCTGAACAAATAAAATATGTCTCTGCTCCACCAAGACCAACATTCAGAATTTACTGAAAAGAGCACAAATATGAGTCACTGAGTGCAAATAAACATCATGCTTTGTGCTTATAGAATGTGCCAGCTTGCCCTCCAGAGAGTAGTAGAAAACCGGCCTCCGGGAGGTATTTCCATTAGAAAACCACTTAAAGGCTGCCATTGGAAGCTGCTGAGTGTGGTTGCTGCTGGTTGTCAGATACTAGAAAGCAGTGTGCAAGGCTGGTAACCTGGGACTGAACAAGCTGAAGTCACCAAAGAAGCCAGGCGCTGGAGAAGGCACACACACAGGAGGAACTAGCTGAACAAGCACACCTGAACCCAGAAACAAGACCCTTATTTCCTTCCAGCTTTCTCTAGCGCCCTCTATTGACAAAAGGAAAAATACATAATTAGTCCAGACCCATTTCCACAGAACAGGCAAAAGGGAAAGTCTCTTGATGCTCAGACGCAATAAGTTGATAACTGATGACATTAAATTGAGTAAAAATATTCCACTGGCAGATAGTCCATGTTGCTCTAAGAATGCAAGCTATATGCTATTAAAAAGACATCTCCCATTTATAACACATGTAAAATGTGATAGGCAGAATCCTAAAGGACTCCCCAGGATTCCTTAACCCAATTCCGAAGACTATGAACTTAATGAAATGGCATGCTTATGATTATATTTCATGGAAAATTAGCTTTTGCATACATCATTAAGGTTACTATTCAATTGACTTTGAGTTAATTAAAAGGGAGTTTATCAAAAAGGAGCTAATCACATGAATCTCTGAAAGTAGACTTTTTTGAGTAGGTGCAGAAGTCAGAAAGAGTTTAAACATGAGAAAGCTTTATGTCTGATGAGGATAGAGAGGACACAGGAATAGGAATACGTTGAAGTCTCTAAATCTTCTGATCATCAGTAAGGAAATAGGGAGCTCCAGCTACAAAAACAAGTCAAGAACCTCAAAGAGCTTAGAAATGGATTCTTTCTCAGAACTTCTAGACAAGAACGAAACCTGACCAGTTTTGATTTCAGTTTTGTGAGAACCTTAGCAGAGAACCTAGTGAAACTCATTTATACTTTTTGATTTCAGTTTTGTGAGAACCTTAGCAGAGAATCTAGTGAAACTCATTTATACTTTTTTTATAGACTATTTTTTTACAGTAGTTTTAGTTTAAAATATATTTATCAGAAGGCATAGAGATTTCCCATATAACTCCTGCCTCTATACACACAGAGCCCCTCTCTTTACAAATATCCCCCACTGGATTATACATTTGCTACAACTGATGGATCTAAGTCAACACACCACTATCACCAAAGTCCACAGTTTACATTATGGTTACAGAGTAATTTCACTGCCCTAAAATTCATCTATGATTCACCCATTTATATATCCCACCTCCTCAATCCCTGACAGCCACTGATTTTTCTTTTTTATTGTGTCCTTAGTTTTGCCTTTTTGATATTATAGTTGAAATCATATAATATGTAGCCTTTTCAAACTGGCTGCTTTCACTTAATACTATGTGTTTAAATTTCCTCAGTGCTTTTGCATGGCTTGATAGCTCAATTCTTTTTAATGATGAGTATTTCCTTGACTAACTGTACAACAATTTATTATTCCAATCAACAACGGAAAGACATTTTGGCTTCTTCTAGGTTTTGGCAGCTACAAATGAGGCTTCTATAGCAATCCATGTTCTGGTTTTTGTGTAGATATAAAGTTTTAACCCATTTGGAAAAACTAAGGAGCTGGATCACATGATAATATGTAGTTTAGTTTTGTAGGAAACTTCCAAACATTCTTCCAAGTGGCTATACCATTGCGCCTTTCCATAAGTGGTAGAGTTCCTGTTGCTTCACATCCTCACCTGCATTTGGTACTGTCAGAGTTCTGGTTTTGGGCCATTCTAATAGGCGTGCATCTTGTATCCTGTGCTTAGTTGCTCAGTTTTTCCCAACTCTTTGTGACCCCATGGATTGTAGCCCACCAGGCTTCTCTGTCCATGGGATTTCCCAGGCAAGAATACTGGAGTGGATTGCCATTTCCTTCTCCAGAGGATCTTCCCTACCCAGGGACTGAATTCAGATCTCCCACATTGCAAGCAGATTCTTTACTTTTTGAGCCACTAGAAAAGCTGAAGTGAAAGTCACTCAGTAATGTCCGACTCTTAGTGACCCCATAAACTATACAGTCCATGAAATTCTCCAGCCCAGAATACTGGAGTGGGTAGCTGTCCCCTTCTCCAGGGGATCTTTCAAACCCAGAGACTGAATCCAGGTCTCCTTCATTGCAGGCAGATTCTTTACTGTCTGAGCCAGAATATTATTATTTTGTGTTTTTCTTATCACATATGATGTAGACCGTCTTTTCACATTTTTACCTGTATATCTTCCTCGATGAGGTGTCTGTTAAGCTCTTTTGTCCATCTTTTAACTGATTAATTTACTAAAAGCTCTGTTTTAAGAATTCTTTGTATATTTGAATAACTGGTTTTTTAATTAGACCTTTTTTTTTGCATATATTTTCTCACAGTTATGGCTTCCCTTTGTATTCTCTTGATTATGTCTTTTGCAGAAAACAAATTTTAAATTTTAGTGACGTACAGCTTATCAATTCTTTAATTCATGGATCATAGCTTTAGTACTGTAATTACAAAGTCATCACCAAACAAAATGTCACTTGGATTATTCCTATTATCCTCCAGGTCTTCAAGTGTATAGTCTATTTGGAATAATTTTTGTGAAGGTTGTAAAATATTTGTCTAGACTCTTTGCTTGTTCAGCATTAAATCATTCCAACATCATTTGCTGATTTATTGAACAGGCTATCTTTGCTCTATTGTATTGACTTTGCTCCTTGTCAAAGAACAGTTGATTCCATTTATGTGGGTCTATTTCTGGGCTATATATATATCTTTAACTTATATATATCTTTCTCATATAGATCTTGTATGTATTTTTTGTTAGCTTTTCTGGCTAACTACTTCATTTTGGGGAGGTACTAATGTGACTGTGTGATAAATGATTATATCTCTGAACTTTATTGAGTGTGTGCTCAAGTTTTGTCACTTCTCAAAAGGGACAGGATGGCTAGTGTGTGGATTTGGGCATTTCCTTTCTCCCTGATAGAAGAAAATAGAAGATTGAGATTGAGTATTTTCTCTGTTCCATATGGAAGGGTGAGGATGGGCATTTTTCTTCCCTTAGGTCAATTAGGCTCCGGTTAAACAGCTTAAAGGAAGACATTGTACACCCATGATGGATTCATGTCAATGTATGCCAAAACCAATACAGTACTGTAAAGTAAAAAATAAAAATTAAAAAAAGAAAAAGAAAAAGAAAGGAAGACTTGAGGGAAGATCTTGTTAAGAAAGCAGAATGCTCTGGACTTGCATCAAAAGATATAGTTCCTTCCCCCTTTCCCTCTCAGAAGCATGAAATTGTTTTCCTCTGGTATCTACTGAAAGAATTAGTAGAGCAGCAGCAAAAACATATATAAATTATGTCCCTTCTCAATATCAACTGGGGAGCCTCAATGACTGGGTTCCCCAAGACTTTTAAACTTCTGAGTTGCACACTCTGAGCCTCCAGCAATCCTTCCATTACAGTCTATGTTTTATTTTTCAAGTTCTGGTTTCTGCAGAGGTGTTGGCTCATGTATTTCTGTTCTGTCAGATTGTGATTCTCAGATTGCTTCAGTTTGAGGTACAAGGTCTTGCCCTGTGAACTCACTGTTTATGAATCTAAGAAGAGTTGGTGATTTTAAAATTTGTTCAGCTTTTAATTGTTTGGTCAGACTGGCAACTTCCAAACTTCTCACCTGCTGGACTAGAAATCCCCACCTGAACTTTCCTGACCCAGAGATCAAACCCAAGTCTGCACTGGCACACAGATTCTTTACCACTGTGCCACCTGGGAAGTCCTTTAAGAATCGTACTTATATAAAAATTCCATGCATAACTTACTCTTTTCTGATATTTTCAGCATTTGCTCCAGTAAAATTTTCAAATTTTCTTAAGGATCGTACAGTAGGTAAACCAAATGCTAAAATTAGATGAAAAACAGTGGTGATGATCCTACCTACACTTCTTTCTGTTAGGAGAAGCATACTGATTGAAGCCGCCCACCCTGGCCAGGCACCATAGTAACCATTTGCATGAGTTGTTTTATGACAGGAGATCCTGATAAGGAAGGAATATGGAACTAATAAGCCACCACCAACCAGAAGAGTTGGGGAAAGGTCAAAAGGAGAGTCCATGTGTCCGTCCACTTCCCAGAACCCTTCTCGCTAGTATCCACCTTGGCTGAGTGATGCATGCACCATCAGGAAAGACTCTGAATTAGAATGATTGGCCAAAGACCACCTGGAAACTAATCCCATCACCATCAAACCCTAAACTGCAAGCCACTCAGCAGAGCAGTTCTCCTGGGTTCCTTTACCCTACTTGCTCTCCACTCGGGTGCCCTTTCCCAGTAAAATCTCTTGCTTTGTCAGCACATGTGTCTCTTCGGAAAATTCATTTCTAAGTGTTAGACAAGAGTCCAGTTTCAGGCCCTAGAAGGGGTCCCCCTTCCTTGCAACATTTCCACTCACACATCTCCCTTGTGCTGTATGCACTAACATTTCAATATAGATTTTAATACTGGATATCAAATAGTACACTCCCCTTTTATATTCTAATAACTCTCCCAGGTTAATGTGCATTCAATAGTTTACATCCTGGTTATTATGGATTCTATATATCTACAGGAAATAGAATACAGATTGATATAATTTGAAATACATCAGATGACTTCATTGTCTATTAAAACATCTTGTAATAGCAACTGTCAATCTAATCAGAGGCTACAAGAAGAACCAATGCATTCTATTCTGCAACATAGAATATAAAAGAAACTTGCAGTGGAGGTAGGAGAATGCCTCTTGTTTAAGATGCTGGACTACTATATGATTTAACGAATGAATAGTAGTTTCCTTGATACAGAGAAGTAAGCCAATACAGCAGAAGCAAAAATCCAAGGTACTGTTAAAAAAATAATTGTACTTGAGTTGTAAATAGAAACATGCATTCAAACTGTAATGACTTACCATGATTTTAGCAAAAAAAAAAAAAAAAAAAAGAGAGAGAGAGAGAGAAAAAAAAAAGAAAAATATAATATTATTAGCCGGCACCTGAAAGTAACCCAGCAATATTTTTACTGTCATGGCAGGATACAAAAAATCAAATACAAAATCACAACCAAAAATGAAAACAAACATCCATGCATAGTTGTAGCACAAAACATATTACTTATAATAGATAGTGTTTTACTGCAATGTAACTGTTACTTATAATGTATTTTGTAGTAATGGAGCTTTAATGTATAATGGATAGTATCTTGTTTAGAAAGCTTAAAATCCATTTGGCTGCAGCGCTGAGAAAAAAATAACCTGAACATTTTCATGCCTAGGTAAATTAAATAAAAGCACACTTTAATATAACCAACACTCAGAATGTATGCAATTCATATTTTAGAATATATTTCTGGAGGCATGTGTACTCTCCTGGAATAATAGATTATGCAAAAAGACATCATGCAAGCATTTTAAAGTATAAATGCTTGTATAGTATAAAATATGGTTGAGAATTGAAACAGTTAAAATAAAGATGGCTTTCATATTTAGGAAGACATACACTGTAGAAGTAAATGCAGCCCAGTGATTAATGCCACTGGCTAAGAAATCAAATAGATCTCAATTCAAATAATGCAAATAGTCTTTGCTAGCTGTGTCTCCTTGGGTTACGTTTTTAGACCCTTTTAGCAGCAGCAGCAGCCTTGGTGTCCTAATTTGTAAGATGGGGATAACATCATCTTCCTTCATAAAATGGTAAAAGTTAAATGACAGAGTATATGTTAATGCTTATCACACAGTCTCTCACTGATTAAGTGTTTGGGAAAAGCAGCTAGCAGAGATAGAAAACAGAAAGAGCAGTCCTGTAAAACAGTTGTAAATCTGTCTCTAAACACATTTTTAAGAGAGTGAACTGGTTACTTAAATCCTACATAATGAACACTAAGCAGTACAGGGTTTGACAAAGATTGTATGAGCTCAGACATCACAGCAACTGCCCAGATGTGTCCTCTAAAAAAACCCTCTATAAAAACTAAGATCTATATTGGAGGGTTGAAAACTTTATTGGAAGAAAAAAAGTTTGTTGATGCTACCTTCACTATTGCATTTCTGGGCTTTTTTTATTGCTACTCATACTGCTGCTACAGAAACTAGTTGAGGCACCCCCATTATATAAGCCCTTATTCATCTCTTATTCTTTCCACCCATTCAACTGGTCTCCTATAGATGTCCCCCAACACACACCTCTTTCTTGCTTAATTGCATTCTGAAAATGATTGCCTTCTATTTAAAGCTGCACTTTGCACTTGGTGTTTACTTCTCCAAGATAATAATCCCCAACACTCCTTTCCTTTGTGAACATTCATTTCAGAAAGAAGGAACCAGAACAATAACCTCAAATAACCAAAACCAGTTCTGGAATCACTTGATGGCAGCCCTAATCATCTCAATGTCTCCAGGAGGAAGGAAGAATGCGACTATCAATCCCGATCTTTACCTATAGCCCTATTCTGTAACCTGAAGCCATAAGACACCTTCCTATTTTCCAGGAAGCAGTTAGCCTACTGTGGACCCCTTGCCTGGCAAAGTCATAAGACTGCTTTTTTCTATGCCTCCAACAGTGTCTCTCAGCATTTCTCTTTGGTACCAGTGAACAGAGGCTGGGTTTTCAGCAATAATACTGAAATGAAGCAGGACCCTGTGGTCCTCCCCTCTCCCCATGAGCCATGCTTGCCTCCTCTCTGTGGAAAACTTCAAGCAAATAAGTGTAATCAGGGAAGTGAGAAAATGCAGAAGCAAAGGAAAACAACCAAACAGGACAAAACAATAACAGTTTAGTCACTAAGCAACGTCAAGAACCTTTAGGCCCTTCCCAAGGGTTATAGATAAAATTCCAAGCCATATTCTGTAAGCTATTTTGTAGATACTGAAACCACCACAAGGTGAAAAAGTTAACTACATGATGATCAGACTACAGCCATGACACAATAGTTTGAACTGTACCTTTTAAGAGGTCTCCTGTCATGATAATCTGTTATGTCTTTCATTTCTGACTTCATTAGTTTTTTCTGATTTAATTTAGGTGTCACACATTTTCTCTAGTATTTGATAGCCAGAGATTTGTTTTTGTCTATCTTGTTAGGGGCATTCGTGGCTCTTTCCATCAATTTTGGAATATTTACAATATTTGTCAACCTAAAAGAAAAAAAAAAAAAGAGTACAGGTCAAGATGCAAAGAATTTATTTGGGATAAAAGAATTGCAATCTAGGGTACAAAGATTTTGTTAGAAACCCAAAGAGAATCTCTATTGCAAGAGAGGTTTTCAAATATAATCTTTCCACATGCTTTCTATGCTTTCTTTCTGTCAATATCAATCAGACTTATGCCCCTTTATTCTTATCTCATATTTTCTGTTTCTTTGAACTTTGTATGTTCCTTAACATTTGAAAAGTTGAGGTTACTACTTCTATTTCCCTGTTACATTAAAGAAAATTCTTTAATATCTTTGAGGAGTTTTAAAGTTTAACTATCATTTTTTTTTATTTGTGAACTTTCTTTAATTATTTGTTAAAATTGGTTTGACAGAATTTATAACCACAAACATTTGCTTGCATTTTATTCCCAACTTTCATTTCTTTAAATACTTCCATGGGAATAATTTTATTACATCCCTGGCAATTTCCTGGCTATAGAAAAATATTTTTTTTCAGTTTACATATCTCAATAATGGTTCTTTTTTTTTTCCTCCTTGAAATGTAGCCAGTTTTTAGGCTTGTTTTTATTTTATTTTTGCATCGTGGGAATTTCAAGTGCCTAACTAGGAGATGTTTTCTTCTACTAAGAACTTGGATTTACTCATGTCAGGAGTCTATACTCTCATAAAATCCCATAAAAATGTAAGATTCACAATAAATCCCCTTTAGGCTGTTGCTGCCCTGATGGATGTTGCAGCCCTTAGACTGCCCTGACATGAGACTTGGGGGAACTCAAGATGGAAATAAAAGTGGCTGCCTGCTGGCAACCCCTCAGCCACTGTAGTGACCCCTAATGGCACACCTTCAGGAAATTCAGCATGGGAAGGAGCAGGCTATTTTGGAAATCAAGGGAGTGATTTCAGTGGGCCCAGACTTCACTGCAAATGGTGACTGCAGCCATGAAATCAAAAGACGCTTACTCCTTGGAAGGAAAGTATATTGAAAAGCAGAGACATTACTTTGCCGACTAAGGTCCATCTAGTCAAGGCTATGCTTTTTCTTGTTGTCATGTATGGATGTGAGAGTTGTACTGTGAAGAAGGCTGAGCACCGAAGAATTGATGCTTTTGAACTGTGGTGTTGGAAAAGACTCTTGAGAGTCCCTTGGACTGCAAGGAGATCCAGCCAGTCCATTCTGAAGATCAACCCTGGGATTTCTTTGGAAGGAATGATGCTAAAGCTGAAACTCCAGTACTTTGGCCATCTCATGCGAAGAGTTGACTCATTGGAAAAGACTCTGATGCTGGAGGGATTTGGGGCAGGAGGATAAGGGGACGACCGAGGATGAGATGGTTGGATGGCATCACTCACTCGATGGACGTGAGTCTGAGTGAACTCCGGGATTTGGTGATGGACAGGGAGGCCTGGCGTGCTGCGATTCATGGGGTCACAAAGAGTCGGGCATGACTGAGTGACTGAACTGAACTGAACTGAGACTTTTGAATCTTCCCATACAGAGAAAAGTACTAAACTCATTAACTTGAGGTATCTGGTGGTGGTTTAGTATCTAAATCGTGTCTGACTCTTACTACCCTATGGACTATAAAGCCTGCCAGGCTCCTCTGTCCATGGGATTCTCTAAGCAAGAATTCTAGAGTGGGTTGCCATTTCCTTCTCCAGGAGATCTTCCCAACCCATGAATCGAAACTGGGTATCCTGCATTGCTGGCAGATTCTTTATCAACTGAGCTACAAGGGAAGCCTATTGAGGTATCTGGTTTTCTTTAATTAACAGTAATCTTTTGAAGTTCAGAATACCTGATCTTTGTGGCAAAAACTGCTATATCCCTTGGTTCCTCCCTTACCTTCAGTCTTTGGAGCAATCCCTCAGAGTTACTGGAGAGGCTGCATCTCAGGCTGAAGTCCTCAGTTTTGTCTACCAAATAAAACTTAATTCTAAATTTTTATATTGTGCATTTTTTCCTGTTGACACTTCTGTCATGAACTAACAAAGTACCTTGCATTCTGGCAAGTTTACTCAGCTGTAAAAAAATATATATATATATAGAAATTTATAATATAGAAGTCATAATAGATTTAATAAAAAAATGAGGAATGCAGAAGTGCACTACAAAATTTAGAGACAACACATCTTTTCTAACAAATAAGGGTTGTTAACAAAATTCATTATGTATTATATACCAAGTAACTTACAAACTCAAACAATGTTTATTGTAACTCACACTTTCTGATAAAACATTAAATTATAAATTAATAATGAAATGTCCAATGAACCACAGCATTTATATTTGATACTCACTCTTTCAAATATTTCAAAAGTCAAAGACTCATAGTACTCCCAGTAATATTAGCCATATGCCAGCCATGGCATTTATATAATAAAGGTCAATGCTAAGAGTTACAGAAAGACCTAAAAACTAACCTTCACTTTTTGCACTATAGTTTAACGAACAGAAAATGAATAAAGAGTTTGTGTTCTGTTGGTTTGATAATAAATGTCCTATAGGATATAATTTGAAGTCTGAAAGAAATAGTCCCAAAGAATCACTGTAGATAAAACCTGTTCAGTGAATCTGTTGGCTTTTGATTTGTAGAAACTGAATTAAACAAAATCTCAGCTCCAGAAGAACCAATATTATTAGACTTGCTAGTTTTAACAGTTGTATTATCTGGTTTCTTTACATTTCTCTAATTTCTACACAATTTCTTTTCCTATTTATCCAGAGAAGACATTCTTTTTCCTTTTTCCTTTGGTCTAAGTACACTACAAATAAGAAAGAGTACAATAATTTCAGTGGATAGTAAGTGTTTTACACAGCATGTGTGGCAAATTAGTTTATTTTCAGGTAAAAAATATTAAATAGTCATTACAGAGCAATTTTTTTATATGAGACATTCCTCACACTTTGTATTTTAAATAGCCACTTTGAAACTTTTTTGATAACCATATATACACGTTACATCTGGAATTATTAACAAAATAATATGATTTTGTTTACTAATGGAGCTTGGCAACAGTGATGAATATATAGTTGTGACATTTTTTATAACACTCTTGACAAAGATTATCAGACATATATTTTTACAAGTTAATCTTACACTGGTCTTCCCTGGTGGCTCAAAGGTAAAGAATCTGCCTGTAATGTGGGAGACTTAGGTTTGAACCCTGGGTTGGGAAGATCCCCTGGAGGAGGGCATGGCAACCCACTGAGGTATTCTTGCCTGGAGCATCCTCATGGGCATAGGAGCCTGGTGGGCTACAGTCCATAGGGTCACAAAGAGTCAGACACAACTGAGCAACTAAGCAAAGTACAATCTTACAGTAATTAAATTCTTAGTAAACCAATGTAGTATTTGTTTTACCAAATTATTTGGGATTGGTTATACATTGGTTTGCCAAATCAAGAGTTAGTTATCACAGAAATAAAGTTAATGTGTAAGATGTCTTAAATGAGGTACAATTGGACTTTCAATTTATCATAGCTTTTTTCCAAATCAGAAAGATAGTCCATATTTAATAATATAAAGGTTATTTTTGCAGTAGGTTTCTGTTCAAGTAGGATAAAAGATGCCTAAAAACATCTCTGGTATTTTTTTTCAGTTCATATAAAAAGACCTATGTGTTTTACATAATATGAAGAAAATAATTATATTGAAGTTAAATGATAAACTAAATTATAATTAGTATTTACTGAAAGTTTATTTTTAGTAAAATTCTATATTAGGAGTGCTATACAACGTAGGCTTATGGATCTAACATTTATATCTACAATTTGAAAATAAGGAAGGAATCATGAAAAGGTTAGTTTGGATGGTTAAATAAATACTCAGAATTCTAAATATGCATCTCCATCAGAATTGTACTTTTACATCTTTCTTTATAGTTTTACTTTGTCTCTTATGAAACTGCTAGAGGAACAGTTAAAAAGAGCAGTAGAAACTGAGGTAACTATTCTAAGTGCTAATCTCATCTCTCCCAATTACTACAGATGTAGTTTTTGGTAAATTGTTTAAATANAGTATATTGAAAAGCAGAGACATTACTTTGCCGACTAAGGTCCATCTAGTCAAGGCTATGCTTTTTCTTGTTGTCATGTATGGATGTGAGAGTTGTACTGTGAAGAAGGCTGAGCACCGAAGAATTGATGCTTTTGAACTGTGGTGTTGGAAAAGACTCTTGAGAGTCCCTTGGACTGCAAGGAGATCCAGCCAGTCCATTCTGAAGATCAACCCTGGGATTTCTTTGGAAGGAATGATGCTAAAGCTGAAACTCCAGTACTTTGGCCATCTCATGCGAAGAGTTGACTCATTGGAAAAGACTCTGATGCTGGAGGGATTTGGGGCAGGAGGATAAGGGGACGACCGAGGATGAGATGGTTGGATGGCATCACTCACTCGATGGACGTGAGTCTGAGTGAACTCCGGGATTTGGTGATGGACAGGGAGGCCTGGCGTGCTGCGATTCATGGGGTCACAAAGAGTCGGGCATGACTGAGTGACTGAACTGAACTGAACTGAGACTTTTGAATCTTCCCATACAGAGAAAAGTACTAAACTCATTAACTTGAGGTATCTGGTGGTGGTTTAGTATCTAAATCGTGTCTGACTCTTACTACCCTATGGACTATAAAGCCTGCCAGGCTCCTCTGTCCATGGGATTCTCTAAGCAAGAATTCTAGAGTGGGTTGCCATTTCCTTCTCCAGGAGATCTTCCCAACCCATGAATCGAAACTGGGTATCCTGCATTGCTGGCAGATTCTTTATCAACTGAGCTACAAGGGAAGCCTATTGAGGTATCTGGTTTTCTTTAATTAACAGTAATCTTTTGAAGTTCAGAATACCTGATCTTTGTGGCAAAAACTGCTATATCCCTTGGTTCCTCCCTTACCTTCAGTCTTTGGAGCAATCCCTCAGAGTTACTGGAGAGGCTGCATCTCAGGCTGAAGTCCTCAGTTTTGTCTACCAAATAAAACTTAATTCTAAATTTTTATATTGTGCATTTTTTCCTGTTGACACTTCTGTCATGAACTAACAAAGTACCTTGCATTCTGGCAAGTTTACTCAGCTGTAAACAAAAAAAAAAAAAGAAAATATAGAAATTTATAATATAGAAGTCATAATAGATTTAATAAAAAAAATGAGGAATGCAGAAGTGCACTACAAAATTTAGAGACAACACATCTTTTCTAACAAATAAGGGTTGTTAACAAAATTCATTATGTATTATATACCAAGTAACTTACAAACTCAAACAATGTTTATTGTAACTCACACTTTCTGATAAAACATTAAATTATAAATTAATAATGAAATGTCCAATGAACCACAGCATTTATATTTGATACTCACTCTTTCAAATATTTCAAAAGTCAAAGACTCATAGTACTCCCAGTAATATTAGCCATATGCCAGCCATGGCATTTATATAATAAAGGTCAATGCTAAGAGTTACAGAAAGACCTAAAAACTAACCTTCACTTTTTGCACTATAGTTTAACGAACAGAAAATGAATAAAGAGTTTGTGTTCTGTTGGTTTGATAATAAATGTCCTATAGGATATAATTTGAAGTCTGAAAGAAATAGTCCCAAAGAATCACTGTAGATAAAACCTGTTCAGTGAATCTGTTGGCTTTTGATTTGTAGAAACTGAATTAAACAAAATCTCAGCTCCAGAAGAACCAATATTATTAGACTTGCTAGTTTTAACAGTTGTATTATCTGGTTTCTTTACATTTCTCTAATTTCTACACAATTTCTTTTCCTATTTATCCAGAGAAGACATTCTTTTTCCTTTTTCCTTTGGTCTAAGTACACTACAAATAAGAAAGAGTACAATAATTTCAGTGGATAGTAAGTGTTTTACACAGCATGTGTGGCAAATTAGTTTATTTTCAGGTAAAAAATATTAAATAGTCATTACAGAGCAATTTTTTTATATGAGACATTCCTCACACTTTGTATTTTAAATAGCCACTTTGAAACTTTTTTGATAACCATATATACACGTTACATCTGGAATTATTAACAAAATAATATGATTTTGTTTACTAATGGAGCTTGGCAACAGTGATGAATATATAGTTGTGACATTTTTTATAACACTCTTGACAAAGATTATCAGACATATATTTTTACAAGTTAATCTTACACTGGTCTTCCCTGGTGGCTCAAAGGTAAAGAATCTGCCTGTAATGTGGGAGACTTAGGTTTGAACCTTGGGTTGGGAAGATCCCCTGGAGGAGGGCATGGCAACCCACTGAGGTATTCTTGCCTGGAGCATCCTCATGGGCATAGGAGCCTGGTGGGCTACAGTCCATAGGGTCACAAAGAGTCAGACACAACTGAGCAACTAAGCAAAGCACAATCTTACAGTAATTAAATTCTTAGTAAACCAATGTAGTATTTGTTTTACCAAATTATTTGGGATTGGTTATACATTGGTTTGCCAAATCAAGAGTTAGTTATCACAGAAATAAAGTTAATGTGTAAGATGTCTTAAATGAGGTACAATTGGACTTTCAATTTATCATAGCTTTTTTCCAAATCAGAAAGATAGTCCATATTTAATAATATAAAGGTTATTTTTGCAGTAGGTTTCTGTTCAAGTAGGATAAAAGATGCCTAAAAACATCTCTGGTATTTTTTTTCAGTTCATATAAAAAGACCTATGTGTTTTACATAATATGAAGAAAATAATTATATTGAAGTTAAATGATAAACTAAATTATAATTAGTATTTACTGAAAGTTTATTTTTAGTAAAATTCTATATTAGGAGTGCTATACAACGTAGGCTTATGGATCTAACATTTATATCTACAATTTGAAAATAAGGAAGGAATCATGAAAAGGTTAGTTTGGATGGTTAAATAAATACTCAGAATTCTAAATATGCATCTCCATCAGAATTGTACTTTTACATCTTTCTTTATAGTTTTACTTTGTCTCTTATGAAACTGCTAGAGGAACAGTTAAAAAGAGCAGTAGAAACTGAGATAACTATTCTAAGTGCTAATCTCATCTCTCCCAATTACTACAGATGTAGTTTTTGGTAAATTGTTTAAATATGCCTATCATCATTTTTTTTTTCATTTATGTGGTCACTGTACATTGAGTGTTCTACAACCACATAAGGTAGTGGAAATGAAGGCATTTTTTAGAAAATGAAAATTGCAGTGCCATTCTGTAATATGGACATGATGGTAGGATACACAGAATCAAAACCATGGTCAAGCTGACATTCTCTCAGCCATTTCCTCTTTATTCACCAAAACCAACCTCTCCCTCACCTTTCTTGCCATAAGGAGAAAAAACACAATGCTCTCTGTCATTGCTTACATTTATTGTTTAAATAACAAGTAAAAGGGAAGTGGAAAAATGATAATGAAACCACATCAGTGGAAGAATATTCAATTTAGATGAGAAAACATGAGTTTAAGTGCTGCCTCCATCTATGAATAGTTAACTGATTTCTTCTGTAAATTATCTGCTTGCTCCATACCTACATTTAAACATTTGTTATATTAAGGTGGAAACAGATAAGACTACCTGGAGAACAGTAAAAGTTAGGAGAGAAACAGAACTAAATAGAAGCTAACCCAGGTGGCTCACTGATAAAGAATCCACCTGCAAAAGCAAGAAACTCAAGCGATGCAGGTAAGATTCCTGGGTAGGAAAGATCCCTTGCAGTAGGAACTGGCAAGTTGCACCAGTATTCTTGCCTGGAAAATTCCATGGACAGAAATGCTTGGCAGGGCGTGTGGTCACAAAAAGTCAGATATAATTGAGCAACTGAGAGCACACACAACACATATGTAATTAAAACCTAAATCACTGAAGAGAAGTTTATGAGTGAGATTTATCCAACAAAGATACAGGAAGACACTAGGAATTCTTATTCAGACTTACTGGGAGGTTACGGATGTACATGAGTGAATTTATGGATAAAATAGTTGCGTAGGCAGCCAGAGCCCAGAATCCATATAATGAGGCATTCAGTGGATTTTAAAGCCTGTCCCTTATACTCCAGAAAAGATTTGGGTTAGACAATGTAGTTAGTAAAATGTCTATACTCTTAGAGGATAGGGATAAAAACTGTAACAAATCATGAGAGACAACGAAGTTATATCCATAAACCAACAAACACACTTGAGTTTCAGAAAGAAATTAGAAAAAAATAAATAAATAAAAAGGAGATGACAACTATTAAATAAATAATAGGAGCTAGTGTCCCAAGTAAGAGAAAATAGATTTTCATATGTGCAGCAATCCCTAAGTGTAAGCATGAGGAATGGAAGAAATACCCAACATTTAACCTCATGAAAATTTAAAAAATTTGAGGTCATAAAAAAAGGTGACTTGTAAAGAAATGTGACCAAGCCTTGGCATGAGAGAGTTAAACCAAAATAAGGATTCCAGAAATCATGAGGAAAGCTTCCATGGTGCTTTAAGAAAAATTATCCAAGAGTTTGAGCTCTATACTCAGCCAGATAATCAGTGAAGTGGGAGGGAAAGAACAGACATTTTCCAGATATTCACAGACTCAAAAAGATCATGTGTAGCACTCCTTATGCCTAGAATTGACATGACTACCAAACAGCAGACAGAAGAACCATTTCATCTTATTCTTAAGTACATGTGCCCAGATAACTGGTGGGGAGTGAATTTAAAAAATACTGGTCCAAACTGGAGCTGAGTTAGACACGTGGGTGAATGAGGGAGAAGACACAAATTATCCTGGTACGGTAGTTAGAATAGGAAAAAGGAGTCCAAAATGGTGATGGCTAAAAGACAAAGAAAGGAAAAAGCCCGAGAAAAGGGAACAAAAGAAAATCTGAGGACCAGAGTGAGAACCTCAGGTGACACAGCCTTCCTGGCTACCACAGTTTACACAGGGCAGCCTCATGGGGGAGGAGACAGATCATATAAAAAGAGGAGCCAAGACTGAATCTCTCTCTTTTTATATGTGGCCCGCTCTCACGCCTCGAGGGTGTACTATCTATCCTTTGCTTGCCGAATAAAACTGAGTTGTAACCAAGCTGCAACACTGGTCTGCCATTTCAAATATTTGTTGTGGAGAGATAGAACTGAGGAAATTACACACTCCCCCAACACTGGGAAAATGTGTTTTTAAAATATTTTCCTCTCTGAGTAGAGAGGAAGGCACATTATGCATGTGTATATTAGAAAAGGGATGACAATTACAGAGTTGGCACAGAAATTATAAAATTATACTTCAAAATAAAGCAAGTAAAATCTAGCTTGTTTGACCTTAATTTCTAAGAGAAACCTCTTTTAGGTGTATGGATAAGAGAAATGAGGCTTTAGAAATTGAAATATATTTTAGAAGCAAGTTAATTTTTCTGTAATTAGCAATAATATTCACTCAGTCATGTCTGATTCTTAGTGACCCCATGGACTGCAGCCTATAAGGCTCCTCCATCCGTGGGATTTCCCAGGCAGGAGAACTGGAGNCAGGAAATGAAAATATACAGAATATACACATTTGTCAAAAACATTCACTTTATATGCAGTAACAAAAAAGTTTACCAAAACCATTATATTAATACTTAGTATATTTTCATGAATATTTTAAGATTAAATTTTTAATAATAAAATGTCTACTTCTATCAACATTAAGAATATATAATACACTAACTATATCTATCCTTTTGGAATCAAAAGAATACATCATCTGAAGTAAAAGGTGTATTTTCCTATAGGAAATATCTATGATCAATGTAATATTTTGCAAAAAGATATTTCATTAGAAAATAATCAGGCACTCTGTATAATTAAGTAGGAAATACAGAAATCAGTATTTTTTCAAAACTAACTTTTGAATAGGTGACATTCCTAAACTTATAAAAATGAAATAGCATTATTCAATAGTCTGCCAAGCAGACAGACAAGTTACCTTTGGGCATGTATTAATTTATTTTTATGTTTTATTTTATTATGGTTTGCATTTTCCTACACTCCTTTACAGAAACATATTTTGGCATCGATATGAACTACTGGCAAATAATCATTCTTTCATTTTTTGTAACTGAATGCAAACAAAATATATTCTATCTTGCTGATATATTAACAAGATATTTCTAATGAGCTGGTGTGGTAATTTTTATATTTCAAGTTTGGGGTTTATATATATTTAGAGAATTGGTCTTTTGAGTAGTCTGTTTGCTGATTTGAACAGCATGCATGAGACTATTACAGATAATATATAATGGCTCTACACAATTACTGAGCATCATGCCCCATATTAACAAGTATTATCAATTGGTTTATTAAGAAAGACACTGTGCAATTCTTGGAAATATGAACTCTACTTATAATGTGAATTGTAATGTATTCAATATAAATAACATGTGCATATCTGTCAAATTTTTAAATAGGTAAAAATGTCATTTATTTTTCTTTCATTTTAAATTAGTTTAAGATGTAAACATTGCCTTGCCTTTAGATGGTTTTGTAGGTGTTTCTGAGCTAGAATATTATCTCAAAATTCAATGTATATTAGTTAGCTTTATAGCAAAAATAAGGCTTCCCTCATAGCTCAGTTGGTAAAAAAAAAAATCCACCTGTGAAGCAGGAGACCCCAGTTCTATTCCTGGGTAGGGAAGATACACTGGAGAAGGAATAGGCTACCCACCCCAATATGCTTGGGATTCCCTTGCAGCTCAGCTGGTAAAGAATCCTCCTACAATGTGGGAAACCTCGGTTTGATCCCTGGGTTGGGAAGATCCCCTGGAGATTGGAAAGAATACCCATTCCAGTATTCTGTCCTAGAGAATTCCATGGACTAAGCCCATGGGGTCACAAAGAGTCAGACATGACTGAGCGACTTTCACTTTCACTTTATAGCAAAGTAAAAAATGTTTTAGTTTTTTTTTTTTTTTAACATAATATAAACCTAGTCAAGTAAACTAAGAAGCATTTTTATCTCTTTTGGAGTTGAGAGAACACATTTTGTGAGTCAAACCGACTCTGTTTTAAGCTTTTATTTGATTTTGTTAGCCAGTACTGGAGATCAGAAAGATTTAGAAAGATTCATACTAGCTTAAGATTGTGAACAAAGAAAATTTAAAAAAAAAATGCTGTTCTTCGAATTAGCATTATAACTCCTTTCTGTGTAGCATTCAGTCACCTGCCTATTTATTAAACTATCCTGAATATCAGTACCATTCATTTTTCCAATAGTTGGTTTTGATTAAAGCTACTTACTGTGATAAACCTTAGGGTATGCAATATCCATTTGTGTCCAAGTCCTTAGGAGTGCTTCAGTGGCTATCACAAAGTATTCCTTTGAATATTTTCAATGAAACTGTGGGGCTTTTTGTCAGGTATCATTCTTGGATACATTGTGATTATTGAGAAATCAAGAATAGAAAGACAGACAGAAAATCTCCCAAATATTTGGAGATTAATCAGCATTATTTTATATAATACATTTCAAAAATTAAATCTCAAGAGAAAATTTAAAGTGTTTTTAACTAAATGAAAAGGCAACACAACTTTATCAAATGAAAAAGCAACACAACTCTATAAAAATATTTGGAATGCTATAAAAACATTGCTGAGATGTAACTAAGCATTGAAGGCATATATCAGAGAAGAGGAAAGGTCAAGAATCTATACATAGGCTTTCAACTTAGGAAATTAGAAAATGAAGAACAATTTAAATCCATGATAAAAATTCTCAGTGAAGTAGAAATAGGGGGGTTCAACTTGATAAAAAAATCTACCAAAAAAATTAGAACCCTATATCTAAGATCATACTTAATGGTAAGAAATTAGGAATTTTCCTAATAAAACCAAGTATAGAAAGGATGTCCTCTCTCACCCCTCATTTTCAAGATTTTATTGGAAGTCCTAGCTAATGTAATAATACACGCAAGGAAATTAAAAGATGCACAGTGTGGAAAAGAAGAAATAAAATTGTCTCTGAAGACAGATCACATGATCAACTATGTAAAAAATCTGAAAGAATCAACAAAAATACCCCAAAAACTATAAAGGAATTAAAACAAGTTTTCAGGATACAAGGGTGATACACTATTGCTTCCCTATATTTCACCAATGAACAAGTGGAATTTTAAATAAAAATGAAACATAATTTATGTTAGCAGCCTCCAAAATGAAATACTTAGATATAAATCTGAGGAAATAGGTACAGTTTTGAGATACAAGCAACTATAAAACTCTGATTCAGTTCAGTTCAGTTCAGTCGCTCAGTCGTGTCCGACTCTTTGCGACCCCATGAATCGCAGCACGCCAGGCCTCCCTGTCCATCACCATCTCCCGGAGTTCACTCAGACTCACGTCCATCGAGTCCGTGATGCCATCCAGCCATCTCATCCTCGGTCGTCCCCTTCTCCTCCTGCCCCCAGTCCCTCCCAGCATCAGAGTCTTTTC
>SJYX01007411.1:188232-224127 GCA_006410675.1 Oreotragus oreotragus
TCATCAAGAGGTTTTTTAGCTCCTCCTCACTTTCTGCCATAAGGGTGGTGTCATCAGCATATCTGAGGTTATTGATGTTTCTCCCCGCAATCTTGATTCCAGCTTGTGTTTCTTCCAGTCCAGCATTTCTCATGATGTACTCTGCATATCAATTAAATAAGCAGGGAGACAATATACAGTCTTCACGTACTTCTTTTCCTATTTGGAACCAGTCTGTTTTTCCATGTCCAGTTCTAACTGTTGCTTCCTGGCCTGCATACAGATTTCTCAAGAGGCAGGTTAGGTGGTCTGGTATTCCCATCTCTTTCAGAATTCTCCACAGTTTATTGTGATAGACAAAAATTTTAAAGTACTGGATATAAGGGGAGATATTCCATATTCATGGATAGAAAAACTCAAAATTATCAGGATATTAGTTCTTCATAACTTGATCTACAGATTTGATTCAGTCCCAATGAAAACCCCAGTAAATTAGTGTATGGCTATCAACTATTTCCAGAGTTTATATAGAGAGGCATTAGACCCAAAACACCCAACATATTATTGCAGAAGAACAAACTAGGAGGAATGACACTACCCAACGTCAATAATTGCTATAGAGCAGCTCAGTATTTTCCAAAGAATAGGCAAAGTGGTCAGTGATATATATAGGGTCCAGAAATATATCCATATTAATATAGCCAACTGATATTTGACAAAGGATAAAAAACAATATAATGAAGTGAAAAGTCTTTTCAACAAATTAAGACAAATTTCTCAAATATCTGGACCTTCACATGCCAAAAATTAAAAAAATGTGTGATATATATAGGGTCCAGAAATATATCCATATTAATATAGCCAACTGATATTTGACAAAGGATCAAAAACAATATAATGAAGTGAAAAGTCTTTTCAACAAATTAAGACAAATTTCTCAAATATCTGGACCTTCACATGCCAAAAATAAAAAAAATGAATCTAGACATGAACCTTTCACAAAAATTAGACTTTACACCTTTCACAAAATAGAAAACAAGCCAAAAACCAAAATACAAAACTTTAAAACTCCTAAAATATAACACAGGAGAAAACCTAGGTGACCTTCGGTTTAGCAAAGCCTTCTTAGATAGAACACCAAAGGCACAATCCATGAAAGAGACAATTGACAACTCGGACTTCATTAAAATATTTTGGTCTGAGACAAACAATGGCAAAAGCATTAGAAAACAAGCCAAAGAATGTGAAAAATATTTCCAAAAGACACAGCTGATAAAGAACTGTTATTCAAAATACAGAAAACCTCTTAAATGTCAACAATAACTAAACAAACACACCAATTAAAAACTAAGTCAAAGACCTTAACAGATATCCCAACAAAGAGAATCTACAGATGGCAAATTAAGGCACAGGAAAACATGCTTCACATTGCATGTCATTAAGAAAAAGCAAACAAATGAAAAGAGCAATGATAAATCATTACACACTTATTTGAATGGCTAAAACCTAGAATACTGACAAATCGAATGCTGAGGAGATGAGAAGCAACAGAAACTTTCACTCACTGCTGGTGGGAAAGCAAAGTGGCAAGCCACTTTTGAGGAACATTGATAATTTCCTTCAAAATTAAAAACATCTGTATCATACAATCCAGAAAACAAAATTGAAATTTATGTCCACACAATAATTGGTGCATAAATGTTTATGGCAGCTTTTTCACATTTGCCAAATTTGGCAGTGATCAGCATATCCTTTAGTATATGAAATAATGGAATATAATTCAATGCTTTAAAAGAATAACAAAAGAGCTGTCAAACCACATAAAGACATGGGGTTACCTTAAATGAGTATTACTAAAAGAATTAAAATCTGAAAAGGATACATATTGTGTGGTTCCAATTATGCAACCAGCTTCCCTTATAGCTCAGTAGGCAAAGAGTCTGCTTGCAATCCAGGAGACCTGGGTTCAATTCCTGGGTCCAGAAGATCCCCTGGAGAAGGAAATGGCAACCCACTCCAGTATTCTTGCCAGGAGAATCCCACGAACAGAAGAGCCTGGCAGGCTACAGTCTATGGGATCGCAAGAGTTGGACATGACTAAGCACACAGCACACAATTATACAATATTCTAGAAAAGATAAAACTATGCCAACAGTATAAATATCTGTAATGGCCTGGGTTTGGGTGGGGAATGGCAGGAGGGAAGATTAGTGGAGTTTTATACTTAAAAATACTCTTCATGAGACTATAAAGATGGATATGTGTCATTATTAATTTGTCCAAATTTATAGAATATACAAAATAGTGAACTGTGCTGTAAACTATAAAATTTAAGTGAGCTTGGATTGTCAATGTAGGTTCATCAATTGTAAAAACACATGCATAGCTTTGATGAGGGATATTGATACTAGAGGAGCTATACAGGCATGGATACAGCTGGTTTATGGACAATCGCTATCCTTCCCCTTAGCTTTGTTGTCAATCTAATCCTGTCCTAAAAATTAAATTCTGAATTAAAAAAATGAGAGCTTTGATATATAATAAGTTAAAAAAGAGGGGGAGGATTGTGGATGTGTGTGTTTGTGTGTCTTTAGCACTTTTCATAGTATTACTGTATATGTAGTTAATCTCTTACTAGTTATTCCTGATAGCGTGATTACAAAAATTTGTTTTCTTTGGAAAATATCTTTGATATGCTTTTATTTTCAGATATTAATTTGACTGCCCATATAATTCTAGTTTAGTAGATCAATCTGCCCACACCTCTTCTGAACATGCCAGTCCATTTTCCCATTATTTTTTGTTTATTGTAGTCTGTAATTCATTAAAAGGTACACTTCTTTTCTCCAGTACCTCTCAGATTTTCTCACTAGTCTTAATGTCTGTCGGTTAAATGAAAATGGGCTTTTATTTATATGAATGTGTTTGTATTGGTTAAGCATCCATGATAGCTTTTTCTTGGAAGAATTATGAATTTAATTCTAGAGAATTCTCAGTCACCATCGTTTTGAATATAGCTTCTCTGCCACTCAATCTATCATCTTCTCTAGGACATCCTATTAGAAGTGTATTGGAATATTTCAATATCTTCTACTTATCTTCGTTTATTTCTCTTTCGTATTCTCCTTCTGTATCTCACTGTGCTCATTTCAGTGAGAGGGCTGGATTTAATCCTCAATACTAAATCCTAATTCACAAATTCTATTTAGGATTACAACTAATATAAAGTTTACTCTGTCTTTGAGAGTTGTTTTTTATAATTTTGTTCATATGATATATTACAGACAAAGAAAACCCCCTAAGGTAAATGCACAATGGAAGAGGTTTTGTGTTTTTTTTTTTTTTTTTAACATCAATAACTATGGATTTCATATGTACTTCTTGATGCATGTTTGTCTGCTTGTCTTTTTTCCTTTTCCTTTTGACTATTAAATGATTTTTTTCCCCAATATTTCTTTCAGGAACTTAAGTTAAACTCACCTTCTGTGCATGTTTTAATTCATTTGTTAAGGGACTGATCCCCCTGTTGTACCAGTTTTTGACTTTCATTGTATTAAAATTTCATGTCTTTGAATTCGTATCTAGTGTTGGGTGTTTCTATTTACTTGTTTTATCTCTTTTCTTACATTTCCTACTCCAGATGTTCTACAGATTTCTCTACTTTCTTATGGGACCTCTAATCCAGGGTTATACAGGTGACATGTGAGCCCTCAGTGGGCTAACTGGTTAGAGCTAGCTCTCAGTCATTCACTGACACATGCATAATGTAGTCCAATTTTTGTTTCATTTTTCTCATAATTCTACAGTTGTGCAGCTTTATACCATATTGTATTCAACCTTCTTACTCTTCCTTAATTGTGTTCATATTTATATCCACTGATTGATTTATGTCTATTTTGTATGAGCTTTATTTTCTTAATTATTTTAAAATGTTAAATCTCATTTTTCTTTATTTATAAAAACAGGTGAGATTGATACAATCTCAAAAATTAACATAAACCAGGAGTCCACATATTTTTGTTTTAATTTCTAAAAATTATTCCTCATGCAAATATTATGTTCTCATATATTTTGTCCCCATTTCTTCATCACCCAAATTTTTGAATTGTCAAAGGCTTTATTCATTTTGTTGGCATGGTTATGAAAAGGTCCTCTATTTAGGAACACAGAGGGTAAGATGAAGCTGTTTGTAGTCCTGGGAAACATTCCCAGATTATTATTTCTTCTTTAGCATAATACCTCATCTTATTCTCATTTAACACAGAAATGTGGAAAGTCATGTCCAGTGATTTTGCACATTGGTCTGTTTTACATAAAGAAATGCTAAATATTTAAATAAACTGAAACGTTTAAAGACTGCTAATTTTATGTGACCCACTATTGAATATAAATTGAAAGAACTTCCTTAACAACCTCATCCACAGATCTTGGTGTAGCTGTAGGGGAATTAGTATGAATTGTTTCACAACCTACTGTATCAGGCAATATGTAGATTATCTTCTGATAATAGTATCACTCATGATATGGCAAAATATATTTCCTTTTTGCAAAAATAAAATATATAATCTAAATATAGCTCTTTTTTTAAAAACTAATATTCTAGAAGTCACTGTAAAGTTTTTTAAAAGAGGGTGAGATCCCAGCAGTACCAAACATTACCAAGGAATACTTAGCTTAGTACTGATGAGTAAAGCAGAAATCTGATGGGAACCCATGTCTCTGGCCAGCCATGTACAAGAAGAGCACATGGAAAAGTGGTGTGCATCATCTGGGTGCTGCTGGATGACAGTCTTCATTCTATTATTCACATTTCACATTGTTCTGAGTTGTGATTTTATGTCTTCATGGTATGGAATTTACTTCTAGATACTGTCAAAGTAGAATTAATCTGAATGCACAGGATTTATTCATTCTTTACCAAACCTTTGAGTTACTCTAACATTGAATTACGTATCTATTTACAGCACAATCACCTATCTCCATAAGTAATAAACCTGTTGCTATATGTGGCTTAAAACATTGTTGTTGCCTTTAAAGTTAATAAGAATCATAAGCCTATGTTTAGAGACAATAAAATTTCAGTAAAATTGTTATTGTTTATTATATGGAATATGTATCTTCAATAAAACTGTTTTAATCAAAACCTTACTGTATTAATACACATTCAACGAGTTATTTCATCTATAGGTCATATAAATTATAATAGTTTCTCCACATATTAAAATACTGAGTGATACAAACTTAAACATTCATTAAGAGTTCAAATTATTTCATGTATCTTCAACAGGGGTAATATCAGGCTAAGTGGCAGAAATCTGTTCGGGGTGGAAGGAGAGAAAGATATCTTACATGTTATAGTAATTTATGATCCTCTAAAGACCCACAGTCCTTCAACTGATATATAATATATCAATGCTATAAAAATTTTATAATGAGGAATTAGGAAGAAAATAATCTAAAAAGTTTCCTTAGAAAAACTTAGGGAAAAAAAAAAAAAAAAGGTTGAAAACCACTGACTCATTTAACCTTCATAGAGAATGCGTGACATAAACAGTGGCACTACAGGACAAAGACCAGAAGCACAAGAACTATTGTCCAAAGTTACAGATCCAGTCAAGGGTGAAACAGGAATGTGAACATAGGTCTGGATTGAACCCCGTCCTCTAGGACATCTAACCACTATGCATTCTGCCTCTTTCCAAAAAGGTTTACTAAGTATATGTTATCAAATAAATTAAAAATTTGTGAAAATACATAATAACTTTATATCACATATAAAATAAAACTAAGATTCATAGTTACAAAAATAATGCTCATAAAATGTGAAGTTAACTTAAAAATTGGATACTTAGCAAGCAGCATCACAATACGGGTTGTCTTTACCATATATTATATTTGCATGTAAATAGAGTTTAACTTTTCATTTACTGATGATATATGGACTTACCTATAGCTCTAGCTTATAGAATAATAATAACTTTGAGTGTGAATTCTGTATGTTCTTGAAAACATAAGCTGTATATGTCATACTTTACCCTCCACCTACTTGATAAATTGTATACATAGAAATTCATGTAAACTTATGCTACTATTATGTTAAAAAATAATCTCTTCCCTCCCTCACATTTTATGATTATGAACCCAATCCTTGCAATAGATTATGTCACTCTTTCATTCATATTTTCAGAAAGACAGCAGTCAAGGCTCATTAAGCTTTCTGCTGCAAGGTAAAAATTAAATTTTTATTAAATAAAGCAAGCATTAAATAAGCATCAAGTTGATATAATAATATCTTCCATCTTCATGAATAAGTGATTTACAAAAACCAAAGAACACTTAATTTAAAAACATAGACAACAGATTACTAGTTAAGTAGAATAATGTGAAAAGAATATGTGCTATATCTCAACAAATGAAAATAAAACATTTTTATATTAAATTTTTAAAATATCTTAGTATATCAAAGTGTAAAAAACATAGAAAAGTCAGCAAATACTAGCCTGTATAAAATAGGTTCATTGAAAACTAAATAGTAAGGTTCTAATACAAAAATCATTACTGGAATTGTGATAATTGAGGCAACTTGAATTTCCCACATGATTTGCAATAATTCCCATCATTTAAAGTCAATCTTCTAAACTGTACCACCTTAGTTGACTTTTTTTAATGAGTCTAGAGAACAAACCTAAACATGCAAACAGCTGCTGAGATTCATTTATCAAAGACAGAAACACAGAGCACCTATCTAAAAGCAGTTAAAGATATCTCTGAAAGATAATAAGAACTCAAAAAAGATCTGTGCTTTGCATTCACCTACACAATTTTTGTAAAAACTTGGAACTTCAGAAATAATTTTATACTACTATCAACTTATATTAAAAATCTCCCAGATATCTGACATACAAACTTTGATCATAGCAAACATTAGCTGACTGAGTAACCATGGAAATTAAAGCACTTTGGTTATAAGATTATGTTGCAGAAATATAAAAGAGGTTCTGAGATTCAAATTTAGTGAATTTAGTAGCAAAAAAAAAAACTTTTTTGCATTTTGGCTATAACTGTAAGATGCATGATTATAGAACCACAATCTATATCTTAATGAAACAGTTATATTATTTAATCACTAGAAACCTGTGTGCATTTTCTTATATGTCAATATTAAAACCTATATAAAACATTCAAGTGACACAAATAAATGTGATTATACACACACACACACACACACACACACACACACACATAATATACCTGTATGGGGGCCAAGAAGCAACAGTTAGAACCTTGCATGGAACAACAGATTGGTTCAAAATTGGAAAGAGTATGACAAGGCTATATATTGTCATCCTGTTTATTTAATTATGTGCAGAGTACATCCTGTTTATTTAATTATGTGCAGCGTACATCATGAAAAATGTCAGGCTGGATGAATCACAAACTGGAATCAAGATTGCTGGGAGAAATATCAATAACTGCATATATGCAGATGACACCACCCTTAATGGAAGAAAGTGAAGAGGAACTAAAGAGCTTTTTGATGAAAGTGAAAGAGGAGAGTGAAAAAGCTGGCTTAAAACTTAACAGTCAAAACACTAAGACCACAGCATCCAACCCCAACCCTTCATGGTAAGCAGGTCAGTAAAAAGTAGAAACAGTGACAGATTTTATTTTCCTGGTCTCCAAACTCACTATGGATACTGACTGAAGACATGAAATTAAAAGACACTTGCTTCTTGGAAGGAAAGCTATGAGAAAACTAGATGGTATATTAAAAAGCAAAGACATCCCTTTGCTAAATAAGGTCTGTATAGTCAAAAATATAGCTTTTCTAGTAGTCATGTATGGATGTTACAATTTGACCATAAGGAAAGATGAGCACTGAAGAACTGATGCTTTTGAACCGTGGTGCTGGAGAGACTCTTGGGAGTCCTTGAACTGCAAGGAGATCAAACCAAGCAATCCTAAAAGAAATCAACCTGGAATATAGTTGGAAGGAACAAGGTTGATTTTGACGCTCCTATACTGTGGCCACCTGATGTGAAGAGCCAACACACTGGAAAAGTCTCTGATGCTGGAAAAGACTGAAGGCAGGAGGAGAAGGGGATGACAGAGGATGAGATGGTTGGATGGCATCATCAACTAAATGGACATGAGTTTAAGCACACTCCAGGAGATAGTGAAGGACAAAGAAGTCTGACGTCTTGCGGTCCACAGGGTCACAAAAGAGTCAGACAGGCTAGTCTGTCCATGGAATTCTCCAGGCAAGAACACTGGAGTGGGTTACCATTTCTTTCTCAGGGGATCTTCCTGACCTAGGGATTGAACATGGGTCTCCTGCATTGCAGGCAGATTCTTTACTGTCTGAGCCACCAGGGAAACCATATATATATGTATATACATATATACATATACATATACATATACATATACATATATATATATATATATATATATTTAAAACCCCAGGGTCTTTGTAATAAAATCCCCAAGGTCATATATATGATCTTGGGGCTTTTATTCTAAGCTTAGAATTTGTTACTTAGAAAGAAATAAAGAAAACAACTTTTTGAAAGACTGAAATGATAAGCAAAGAATTTGGTACTCTTATAGGAGAACTGGAGAAGCAAAAAGCTTGGATTCAGGGGCAAAGGAAACAGAAACACTAGTAAGCATGCAAAACAGTCAGTGCTCTGAACATTTCCTAGGTTATGATTACATAAAAACTGGAAATAGACTAGCCTTGTGTGGCTTAAGGTGCTGTGCCTGTAATCAATCTCTGCTGCAAGGACAAACTGATGCTCTTGGGATGAAAATGACTTTCAGAGACAGCAATGTTTTGGGTAGACAAAATCAAACATTTCAGAGTAATTAAAAGACAAGCCAGAATATGAGATTTACTGATGAAGAATCAAGAGAAAACAGACAAGTATTCCAGGTGCTACAAATCTCAGGAAAAAATTTTAAAATACCCATAGTGAATATGATGAAGTAAAGATATGATATGCTTGAGCATTTCATCCGAGAAGTGAAGTTACAAACAAGTAAACAAAACCTGTAACAAATGGAAAACCTTGAAATAAAAATTTCAATGACTGAAATTAATAACTAACTAGGTTAGATAAAAAGTAAATTAGACACTACATAAGATCCTTATATCACAGCATAGCAAACAAGTTCCTGTCTACACTCCTATATGCAAACTGTTATTTAAAAATAAGGCTTCTGGAGAAAAACATAGAAAGTTTTCTCAGGACCTTTTACCCCAAATATATAGGATACCACACATAAAGTTAAATATCAATGTTTACTTCATCAGTAGAATATATTTATGTCCTCTTATTGGAAGAGATCCTGATGCTGGGAGGGACTGGGGGCAGGAGGAGAAGGGGACGACAGAGGATGAGATGGCTGGATGGCATCNCAGGACCTTTTACCCCAAATATATAGGATACCACACATAAAGTTAAATATCAATGTTTACTTCATCAGTAGAATATATTTATGTCCTCTTATTGGAAGAGATCCTGATGCTGGGAGGGACTGGGGGCAGGAGGAGAAGGGGACGACAGAGGATGAGATGGCTGGATGGCATCACTGACTCGATGGACATGAATTAGGGTGAACTCTGGGAGTTGGTAATGGATGGGGAGGCCTGGTGTGCTGTGATTCATGGGGTCACAAAGAGTCGGAGACGACTGAGCGACTAAACTGACTGACTGAATGATGCAGAAAGAAAGAGTCAAGACACAGACTGAGAAAAGTTGTGTAATGCATATTTTGAAAATGAAAATATATTGAAGATAAAGTACTATTCCACATCAAGTACGAAATGATCGCCCCCATAAATTAAATACTGTGCAAACTGGAAGATTCGTGAAAAAGAGAGCCAAGTGGTTTATAAGATTATCGGAAGGTTCGACATCATCATTTATTATAAAAACAGAAATTTAAATCATAATGAGGTAGGAATCCAAAATACCTAAACGAAAAAAAAAAAAAAATTAAGACACCAAGTGCTGGAGAGGGAGAGGCATACCTAGCCATCCTATTTACTACTATACAGCATTTGGAAAAATCTTTGTGAGCAATTATAAAACCCAGACACGCATAACCAAGAACTAGCAACTGAACTTCTTGATATATACAAAGCTAAAACAGATGTGTGTTTGTGTTTGTGTATGTGTGTGCAAGCAAATTGTTCACTGAGATATAATGGATATTCACGTTATCTATATAACAGCATATTATATCATGATACCAAGAATGTATAGATATATTTTATAGACATAATAACACTGAATAAAAGCAACCATGTACACAATGTTTAGAAACATTAATTAGAATGTTAGTTACTCCTAGTGATGGTGTTAATGACAGAGAAGAAAATAACAGAAAGCTTCTATTGTTCTGACAAACATCTATTTCTTAATATCTCATCTGGATTGTTATCACAAATGTTCAGTGTACAGATCTACAATTCTGTACACTGAGGTTTTTCAGATAAATAAATGAACAAACATATATATATATATACACACAAATAAAGAAATAAATATTTCCATCACATGCTCACAAGAGCAAAAGATGTGTATTTTAACCATTTAGATGAATTTTTAATGAAAATTATTCCTAATTATTCCTAATATAACACAAACTCTATTAGAATTGTTTTCCAACATATTCATTTTTTCTCATTCTTACTAATATAATTATTTTCTCAAATAAATTATTTACTGAATATAATCCCAGTGCTTATATTTTTCTTAATCTTATTCTTAAGTTTAACAAATTAAAATATTTAATATTTTGATTCTTAGAAAGTGTCATATACCCCATATCAGTATACTTTATCATTTTCCCTCTGATGATTACATGGGAATTCCTGCTGACAGCCTGATGAGCTCCCAATTGACAGCAACATCAAATGTGAGCCATGTGGATGAGCTGTCACAGTCATCCTGCCCAGTCAATCCTAGAAATGGCATCTGTTCCCCGCTAATAACTGATTCCTGCTGACATATTCCAAACACATGAGCAACTCCAAGAAATAATGCCTTGATTAACGCATTTCCCAAATCCTGAACCACATATTTAAATAGTTCAATCCTGAGTTCAATTCTTAGTTCAGTCGCTGAGTCGTGTCCAACTCTTTGCGACCCCATGAATCGCAGCACGCCAGGCCTCCCTGTCCATCACCATCTCCCGGAGTTCACTCAGACTCACGTCCATCGAGTCCGTGATGCCATCCAGCCATCTCATCCTCGGTCGTCCCCTTCTCCTCCTGCCCCCAATCCCTCCCAGCATCAGAGTCTTTTCCAATGAGTCAACTCTTCGCATGAGGTGGCCAAAGTACTGGAGTTTCAGCTTTAGCATCATTCCTTCCAAAGAAATCCCAGGGTTGATCTCCTTCAGAATGGACTGGTTGGATCTCCTTGCAGTCCAAGGGACTCTCAAGAGTCTTCTCCAACACCACAGTTCAAAAGCATCGATTCTTCGGCGCTCAGCTTTCTTCACAGTCCAACTTTCACATCCATACATGACCACAGGAAAAACCATAGCCTTGACTAGGCGGACCTTAGTCGGCAAAGTAATGTCTCTGCTTTTGAATATACTATCCAGGTTGGTCATAACTTTTCTTCCAAGGAGTAAGCGTCTTTTAATTTCATGGCTGCAGTCACCATCTGCAGTGATTTTGGAGCCCAAAAAAATAAAGTCTGACACTGTTTCCACTGTTTCCCCATCTATTTCCCATGAAGTGATGGGACCGGATGCCATGATCTTCGTTTTCTGAATGTTGAGCTTTAAGCCAACTTTTTCGCTCTCCTCCTTCACTTTCATCAAGAGGCTTTTTAGCTCCTCCTCACTTTCTGCCATAAGGGTGGTGTCATCAGCATATCTGAGGTTATTGATATTTCTCCCGGCAATCTTGATTCCAGCTTGTGTTTCTTCCAGTCCAGCGTTTCTCATGATGTACTCTGCATATAAGTTAAATAAGCAGGGAGACAATATACAGCCTTGACGTACTCCTTTTCCTATTTGGAACCAGTCTGTTGTTCCATGTCCAGTTCTAACTGTTGCTTCCTGACCTGCATACAGATTTCTCAAGAGGCAGGTTAGGTGGTCTGGTATTCCCATCTCTTTCAGAATTTTCCACAGTTTATTGTGATCCACACAGTCAAAGGCTTTGGCATAGTCAATAAAGCAGAAATAGATGTTTTTCTGGAACTCTCTTGCTTTTTCCATGATCCAGCGGATGTTGGCAATTTGATCTCTGGTTCCTCTGCCTGTTCTAAAACCAGCTTGAACATCAGGGAGTTCACGGTTCACATATTGCTGAAGCCTGGCTTGGAGAATTTTGAGCATTACTTTACTAGCGTGTGAGATGAGTGCAATTGTGCGGTAGTTTGAGCATTCTTTGGCATTGCCTTTCTTTGGAATTGGAATGAAAACTGACCTTTTCCAGTCCTGTGGCCACTGCTGAGTTTTCCAAATTTGCTGGCATATTGAGTGCAGCACTTTCACAGCATCATCTTCCAGGATTTGAAACAGCTCAACGGGAATTCCATCACCTCCACTAGCTTTGTTCTTAGTGATGCTTTCTAAGGCCCACTTGACTTCACATTCCAAGATGTCTGGCTCTAGATTAGTGATCACATCCTCATGATTATCTGGGTCGTGAAGATCTTTTCTGTACAGTTCTTCTGTGTATTCTTGCCACCTCTTCTTAATATCTTCTGCTTCTGTTAGGTCCATACCATTTCTATCCTTTATCGAGCCCATCTTTGCATGAAATGTTCCCTTGGTATCTCCAATTCTCTTGAAGAGATCTCTAGTCTTTCCCATTCTGTTGTTTTCCTCTATCTCTTTGCATTGATTGCTGAAGAAGGCTTTCTTATCTCTTCTTGCTATTCTTTGGAACTCTGCATTCAGATGCTTATATCTTTTCTTTTCTCCTTTGCTTTTTGCCTCTCTTCTTTTCAGTGCTATTTGTAAGGCTTCTCCAGACAGCCATTTTGCTTTTTTGCATTTCTTTTCCATGGGGATGGTCTTGATCCCTGTCTCCTGTACAATGTCACGAACCTCATTCCATAGTTCATCAGGAACTCTGTCTATCAGATCTAGGCACCACATATTAAATATCAGCATAATTAAATGGCTCTTTTCACTGACTAAATTCTGTGCATTTTTACCAGAAGACTATTTTATGTTTGGGAAGCAAGGAATGAATTGATATACGATGTTCAAAAGGGTAGAGTAGATAAACCAGAAAACAGTGCCAACCTGTGCCTGTAGTCTTTTGCTGCTGCTGCTGCTGCTAAGTCACTTTAGTCGTGTCCGACTCTGTGTGACCCCATGGACTGCAGCCCACCAGGCTCCTCCGTCCATTGGATTTTCCAGGCAAGAGTACTGGGGTGGGGTGCCATTGCCTTCCCCGAGTCTTTTGCTAGAATATGCAAAGAGTTTCCATATCTCAGTCTCATTCATAATAGTCACGTGACTGAGTTCTGCCAATAAAATCTAGTCAGAAGTGAAATAAGCAACTTCTAAATCTCCTTCCTAAATCCTTAGGCATCTATTTGACAGTTCTAAGGTTCAAAAAGGGAGATGTATTGGAGGAAATGGGAATTCCTAAATGTTTGTGTGGATTAAAGCATGTATTGGACAGTGACATAAATGAGAAATGAACTTTTGGTTAAACAAGTTAGATCTGTAACTCATTTGTTAGTAAGCATGATTTTTTATTTACTTTTCCACTTCAGATCACAGAAAATATCTTCATTTGTATGGGAGTGTTTATCAAAAATTTCAGATCTGTCTCCATAAATAAGTATAAAAGATCATTTGCTTTAAAAACTTAAAGATGATGTTTGAGACTCACCTGAAATTTACAGAATTAGTCCAAGTTGTGTTATAAATAAAATGAGACAAAGAATAACTCTTTTAAGCTTGTACTAATAAATTTTCAACTTTTTTCCTGTGATGATGTTATAAAAAGAGATAGGACAAAATTACATCCATACAAGTTCTTCATGTACCTGAAACTGTATAATTTATCCCCATCATACGATCAGAATATGTTGAAAAGCATAAAGAGAACCCCTCAGGGAAGTCCTGGCTCAATGGAAATACATAACACATCTGTTTGCCAAATCAGTTTTGAGCCTGTGAATATCTAGAACTCATTTATTCAGCTTTTGGATGTAACTGAAGTGAAGTGGGACTTCTCCAGTAGCTCAGTAGTAAAGAATCTGCCTGCCATGTAGGAGATGCACGTTCAGTCCCTGAGTCAGGAAGATCCCCTGGAGGAGGGTGTGGCAACCCACTTCAGCATTCTTGCCTGAAGAATCCCATGGACAGAAAAGCCTGGCACACTACAGTCCAAGGGGGTCACAAACAGTCAGACATGACTGAAGTGGCTGACCACAAACACACAGGGAAGTAAAAAGTACAAAGAAAGTTAAGTGGCTGGACTTCCTTGGCAGTCCAGTGCTTAAGACTCTGCTTCCAATGCAAGGGGCACAGACTTGATCCTGCTCAAAGAACCAGGATCCCACATGCCTTCCAGTGTGGCAAAAAAAAAAAAAGNGGGCTACAGTCCACGGGGTCACAAAGAGTTGGGACACAACTGAGCAACTAACAGAACAATAAGCAACAAGAATCAGATTTACATCAGTGACAAGAGTCATCAAGCAATGCCTTCAAAGTTTGGAAGGAAAATCATCTGATCCCAAAATTCTACATTCAGCCAAACTATCATTCAAATGGGAGGGCAAAACAAAGATACATCAAGCATTCAAACTCTTAGAGAGCTCCTTTCTCTCACATTCTTCATGAAAATTTTGGTGGCTCAGTCGGTAAAGAATCCACCTGCAGTGCAGGAGACCTGGGTTCGATCCCTGGGTCAGGAAGAACCCCTGGAGAAGGGCATGGCAACACACTCCAGTATTCTTTCCTTGAGAATCCCCATGGACAGAGGGGCCTGGCAGGCTGCAGTCATGGGGTCACAAAGAGTCGGTCATGAATGAGTGACTAAGCACAACACAGCACATTTTCTGGCAAAATGAAAAAGGAATTCAAGAAAAAAGAATGTGTGAGGCATGAGATCTAAGAAACAATGTCTCTAATCCAATGATATAAAGAAAACATTTAGAGGACATTTGTATAGGATACCTAGAAAACAATTAAATCCAAACTAGAATAGGAAGTTAATAGTCTTAAGAATGTCCAAAGTTAAGCACAACACAGCACATTTTCTGGCAAAATGAAAAAGGAATTCAAGAAAAAAGAATGTGTGAGGCATGAGATCTAAGAAACAATGTCTCTAATCCAATGATATAAAGAAAACATTTAGAGGACATTTGTATAGGATACCTAGAAAACAATTAAATCCAAACTAGAATAGGAAGTTAATAGTCTTAAGAATGTCCAAAGGGGGAAATAAAACAACTAGCAGAAAGAGTATGATTAAGAAGCTAGATGAATAAAACTGAACTTAGAGTCAACAGATTTTCAATAATGTTCCAAGATAATTCAATGAGGAAAGAACAGGCTCTTCAACAAGTGACGCTGGAACAACTGGATATCCACCTGCAAAAGAATGAACTTGGACTACTGATATAGAATATGCAAAAGTTAATTCAAAACAGATTGTGGACCTAATCATATGGACCTAAAACAATATCACTCCTAGAAGAAAATATAGGAATAAATCTTCATGACTGCTATTTTTAATCACTCAACAGACACATTCAGCTTTAGACTGTGTTGAGTATTCAAAATTACTTTTTATGTATCAAAAGAAATAAAGAAGTAATCCATTAGAATTCTCCAGAAGAGTTTTGTATGGACATGTTAACACTACAATAATATAACTTTCTTGAGTTAGCTTGGGCTGCTTTGACAAAATATCATAGACTGGTTTCCTTAAGTAACAGACATTTAGTTTTCATAATTCTGGAGAGGGGGAAGTTCAAGATCAAGGTGCCTACACCTTGGTGAGAGCCCTCTTCCTGGCATGGAGTGCTTGGTAATTCACTGCATGTTCATGTAACCTCTTCATGTGTACTTAGAGAGTGAAACCTCTTCTCCCTCTTCATAAAAAGGACTAATCACATTATAGGGGCTCGATTTTCATGAATCACACTGTATGTATGCATTGCATCACAAAAGCATGGAACAGACAACTCATAGAGGAATTGGTATAGCTATGTTACAACAAGACTTCATTTGAAAAATAAACAGCAGGTCATGTTTATCTCCTGAACTTTCATTTATTGACCAACGCTTTAAGACCTGTAATAAGAGTGATATCATGGAGGAAATGTGAAACTTGAAACTACAAAGCAGAACTACCCTTCCAGACTGAAATTCAACTCCAGGCAGTTAGATGAAAGAGAAAATTAAGCTTTTATATTATAAAACCATCAATTAGGGGGTCTCTTAACTATTGAATTTTAGCCTATCTAGATCTTCTTTGCATGTATTCTACTTATAAAATTATAAAAATTTTGAGTCACTTACCAACTGCAATTTCTGTGATGTTCCTGATCTTCCTCTCAATTTATTGCTTTATATCTTCTTCACAATTGGTATGTTGTTCTTTAAAAATATTTCACAGAAATTAGTTTTTTTTTTAATTTTACAGTTTTTAGCAATATATACAGGTCATGTTCATAAACATAAGAGCTTTCACTTATCTACTAATATAAGCCAAGTGCCAACACATTTGCTAAAATGAATGAGAATTTCATCACAATTTTATTTCAATGGACTTTTTTTTTAACATGAAAATCATTCTTTGTCACCAAGAAGCATATATAACAGAAAATTTTAACCAACTTTTCTAAAACTCAACTCCTAGTTTAGGGTACCTAAAGGCATTATTGGAAACATTCTTTCCTAAGCAAGTGAAAGTGAAATGAAAGTCGCTCAGTCATGTCCAACTCTGCAACCTCATGGAATATACAATCCACGGAATCTCTAGGTCAGAATACTGGAGTGTGTAGTACCTTTCCCTTCTCTAGGGGATATTCTCAACTCAGGGATTGAACCCAGGTCTCCCGCATTGTGTGTGGATTCTTTACCAGCTGAGCAACAAGGGAAGGCCAAGATGGTATAAAATTATCATTTGCTTAAAAAATGGTGAATATTGATTAGATAATTTTTCAGTTATCTCTAACTATATACTTCTTTAAGTACAATGTCAAAGAAATATCCACAGAACCTTATGTAACCATGATTATGAAAAGAAAAGACCAGTCATACATTAGACACACTGGAGCAGACAATTTACATCTGTCATGCTTAATTTTAGGTAAGCTATATATTTCTAATCAATTAAACTGAAATACACGTGTATTAATTAAATATAAAAATTCAGTAGTGTCAAACTTGTCCCTTTTCAAAATCTAATGCCACCATCTGTTAAATTATTTAGCTACTAAGACTACATTTTTAAATATGTAACTAAGGTAACTCTGGTAAAATGTTTTAAATCTCATATTAAAACTTATTTAGTGTAGTTTCTTACAAGCAACAAGTACTTATTATGCTCCATATTTTTATTGTTGTTGTACTTTTCTCTCTATAGGATCCCTCTGGGGATATTCTGATGCATTTTGTAAAAGGCATTGAGAGGCCAACCAGCCACTGCAATTAACCAGAGCAATCTGTCACTTTTGGTTTGGCTCTCAAGCAAAGTCCAAGGCAATTTCCCTGCTTTATGAATGACTCAAAACCAGAATGAGAAGTGGAGAAGAAACCTTGTTGGCATGAGCACCATCACAGAATTGATTCTGTCTGAGGCTAATCCCTCATTTTTTGGCTTAGAGTTTAGATATCAAGTGTATATAATGTGGCCATATATGAATTTTTAGAAGTCTATATCAAAACATGTCATTTATACATTTTAAAGAAGGGTGTGGAGGACTTTATATTATTTGATATTAACATCAGAAAATTAATTTTAAAAGAAAGGAAATGATCCCTCTAAATATTTATTCAACACTGCAGATTTGTTTTAGGATGGGATATTGTAGAGTTAGCAGTTACATGGTTTGTATGTAATTGAAGCACTCACATTGTCAAGTTAATTGATAGAAAATCAGATTTGAGCTAGATATTGAGATATGAGCTAAAAGTGCATAAGCTGTAAATTTAATAACCTTAATCACTTCATGGGAAATAGATGGGGAAACAGTGGAAACAGTGTCAGACTTTATCTTTTGGGGCTCCAAAAATCACTGCAGATGGTGATTGCAGCCATGAAATTAAAAGACGCTTACTCCTTGGAAGAAAAGTTATGACCAACCTAGATAGCAGATTGAAAAGCAGAGACATTACTTTGCCAACAAAGGTCCGTCTAGTCAAGGCTATGGTTTTTCCAGTGGTCATGGATGGATGTGAGAGTTGGACTGTGAAGAAAGCTGAGTGCCGAAGAATTGATGCTTTTGAACTGTGGTGTTGGAGAAGACTCTTGAGAGTCCCTTGGACTGCAAGGAGATCCAACCAGTCCATTCTGAAGGAGATCAGCCCTGGGTGTTCTTTGGAAGAAATGATTCTAAAGCTGTAACTTCAGTACTTTGGCCACCTCATGCAAAGAGTTGACTCCTTGGAATAGACTCTGATGCTGGGAGGGATTGGGGGCAGGAGGAGAAGGGGACGTTCGAGGATGAGATGGCTGGATGGCATCACNTCTGAAGGAGATCAGCCCTGGGTGTTCTTTGGAAGAAATGATTCTAAAGCTGTAACTTCAGTACTTTGGCCACCTCATGCAAAGAGTTGACTCCTTGGAAAAGACTCTGATGCTGGGAGGGATTGGGGGCAGGAGGAGAAGGGGACAACAGAGGATGAGATGGCTGGATGGTATCACCGACCCCATAGACCTGAGTCTGAGTGAACTCTGGGAGTTGATGATAGACAAGGAGGCCTGGCGTGCTGCGATTAATGGGGTCGCAAAGTCAGACACGACTGAGCGAATGAACTGAACTGAACTGATACATAGGTTGGTTCTGCATCACATCTCAAAACAGCAATGACAAAAATCTCATGGTCAATTTTCACATAAATAAAAATATTTACTTCTTGAGATTTATATTTCATTAATTAAAAGTAGGAAATATTCAACAATATATGAATTAAAATAATTCAACAATATATGAATTAAAATAATTAAATAAAATATATAATTGAGTGACACAAATGTCACTGTGGTACTAACAAATTAATACTATATTTTCCTCTGGATTTGTATTATTTAATAAATTTCTCATATCTAAAATCATATTTCCTTCATATTATATTTTTATTCATAAAATTTGTATGAATAAGATCACTATAATCTGATGTGAACAACTATCTGTCATTTTATATAAAGAAACTGAGATATGAGAAATAAAATAATATGAAGTATCAGTATAGACAGTGAAATTTACTGTTCTATTAAATATTCAATTCAATAATCCATAGCAAAGAAAAAAGTATGTATATTTTCCTCTGGATTTGTATTATTTAATAAATTTCTCATATCTAAAATCATATTTCCTTCATATTATATTTTTATTCATAAAATTTGTATGAATAAGATCACTATAATCTGATGTGAACAACTATCTGTCATTTTATATAAAGAAACTGAGATATAAGAAATAAAATAATATGAAGTATCAGTATAGACAGTGAAATTTACTGTTCTATTAAATATTCAATTCAATAATCCATAGCAAAGAAAAAAGTATGTATATATAGCTTAAATTTCCTGTGGAAGGCACAGTAGAGGAAATGAGTAAAGTCACTTAGAAAGTAAGGTTTTATTCATGATGTTCACAGGATGATTTGATATTTTTTATAATATTGAGTATTCTGCAAATTAATAATGCATGTGCATAAAAGAAAATTTACATTAGGGGTCTGATTATTCTGAACATCATAAACACTGTTGAAAATGGCACAATTTTTCTGTTTAGGACACATGCTGAGAGAATTCATATACACTAATTGAGAAATAAGATAAAAATTAAATATTATATATATTATTTATATATGTATATATATACACTAGGGAAAGTATTGGAAAGTAGTTTAATCCTCAGCTATACTACAAAATGAAAAAAAATATTCAGCTAAGTGTTATCTAAACCATTTTATGGGACAAATACTACAACTGACCTTATAAACAAATTTCTTAAGGTGAGTATTTTAAAATTCATTTAGTTCATACATGTTTAATTATTTCAATAAAGACTATGTTGGAGAGGAGGGGAGTAATGCAACAGGACTAAACACACAGGAATCTGAAAAATTTTAAAACAGTATGTCAGAAACTGGAGCTCTAAGAAAACAGAGAATTTAGTGTATACACTGAGATGATACCGTATGCATAAGAATCACAGTCACCACCAGGATTGCCTCATCAGACAATGAAAATACTAAGATGTTTCAGTTTTGTCTTAACTCTCATTATAAAGAGCATTAGGGGAAAAACTCAGGGAGATAGTGAAGGACAGGAAAGACTGGCAGGCTGCAGTTCATGGGGTTGCAGAATTGGACCCAACTTAGCAACTGAACAAGGGGAAAGAGGCAAGCAGAATCAGGTAGGCCCAAACTGGAATCACTGTGTGTGTGATTAAAACAAATCACCAATTTTAAATTTCATTTCTTTCTTTTTGTAAAACAAGTTGATTATACTGGGCTTTGTTTATGCTGCTCTTGGTAGGAGCTATTTTGGCCTTATTATATGTACATTCAGATTGATATTAGCCAGGGTAACTTTTGGGGAATACAATATAAATTCTAACTCAGATTGGCTGTAAAAAAAAATGAAATATATTATCTAACTCAACTGAAAGTCTAAAAGTAGGACTATGATTAAACTAGGGCATGTGTGTTTCCTGAGTCAGTGAGTGGCAAGGGCAAACCACAGCACTAAGAATTGTCGAATCTCGATGATATTAACCAAGTCTGTGGTCCTTTCCCTACTCTGACATTCTAAACATCAGGCATTTGTGGGCTCCACAAATAAGAAACACCCAATGTGCTCCTTCACTAGAAAGATTGTGAAGAGACGTTGTTTGTTCAGAAGTCATCCAGGAGTCATCTTGAGAGACATGTAAGTTTCAGATGCAATAGTGGGAAAAATTCTAGCAGAAATTCCTATACCAAGAACCAGTAGTGGTGAGTGTTGGACTTTACCAAAATTCTGATGGCATGTTACTGACATCAGCTACTAGACATGTAATTTAGGCAGTGATATTGACTACAATGATTCTAAATCTAGTTCCATTCCTTCAGATATGCCAGGAAAGTACATGGATTAACTAACAGTCTTTAATTAATTATTATTCTGCTTAAAACATAGAGAATCTTAGAACATTGACTTATATGGAGAGTGAATCTGTTTATTTAGATTAATAACACACTAAGCCATGTTTGAAACACTGGACTAATTATTGTTACAAAGAGTAAATCATGAGGTAATTTTTTTGAGAAAAAAAATCAACAGATGTTTTGAAAAAAGGAGATAATATTATTCTCTTCCTAATCAAGAGAGAGAAAGTAAGTTAAAAAAAAAAAAAGAGTTAAGGGATATTTAAAAAACAAATAATGGGTCAAGTACAAAGAATTGTTCTAGGAACAAAAAAGAAATAAAGGGTTTAGAGTTTCTTGAGCCATTCTAACTCCTTAGAACCAAAAGTGAAAGTGCAGTGAAGTCGCTCAGTCGTGTCTGACTCTTTGTGACCCCGTGGACTGTAGCCCACCAGGCTCCTCCATCCATGGGATTTTCCAGGCAAGAATATTGGAGTGGGTTGCCATTTCCTTCTCCAGGGGATCGTCCAGACCCAGGGATCGAACCCAGGTCTCCTGCATTGCAGGCAGATGCTTTAACCTCTAAGCCACCTGGGAAGCCAAAAACAGTGTATTAAAAGCCCTCAAAAAAGTGCAAATTTCCTTTGCTACCTTCCTCTTTATACTGAGGCTTAACATTAACAGAGGTTATTGGTAAAATTTGTGGAAAATAAATACAGTTTTAATAATGATGACAATGAATTGATGATGGTAATGATGACAGAAAAGGGAGGAAGGAGACAAGTAAATAACTTACATGAAAAAACATATTTAATTCTTATTTTATATGAGGTTCTGGGAAACTGTCTTGAGGTTACCATAGTTCAGGCTATACAAAAGGATAATTTTTAACAGCTTTATCATTTTTATACCATGTGCTGTGTTCTGTGCTAAGCCGCTTCAGTTGTGTCCATCTCTTTGTGACCTTATGGACCATAGCCCGCCAGGCTACTCTGTCCTTGTGATTCTCTAGGCAAGAATACTGGAATGGGTTGTGATACCCTCCTCCAGAGGATCTTCCTGACCCAGGGATTGAACCCATGTCTCTTATGTCTCCTGCATTGGCAGGCTGAGTCTTCATCACTACTATAAAAGGAAGCCCTTTTATACCATAAGATTAACCAATTCATAATATATAATTCAATGATAGCAAGTATATATAATCACAGATCTAGGCATCATCATCACAATACATTCTAAGCTACTTCTAATCATTCCAAATTTACCAGCTAGTTGTTATTCCCTCAACTTCCAAGCCTAGACAACCATTAGTACAGTTTCTAATACTATCTACTAATTCTGAACATTCCACACACATGGAACTATGTAACATATTTTTTAACAACGTTTTCAAGGTTTCTCCATGTGACTTTTAAGAAAAATTATTATTATTTTTATAAGTTTTCTATTATGATTATACAATTAGCAATAATATGCAGAACAAAATACTAAAGATGTTAAGATTCTTATTAATACTACTGATACCATAATAAGGGAAATTAGCCTAATATTGTCTATTCTATTCAAAATGTTTGCTAATAATCTTTGTCTCAGCCAGTTAACACTTAATAGCTTTGACAAGTTTAATACTTTAGAGAGTGGGTTTGCAGAGTTTCACTAATAGATAGTGATTCTTAAAAAGACAGGCACTGTGTCTTAAATTTCACTCCCATAACCCAGAACTATGTTTGTTCAAAGCAAACACTCAGCAGATTTTTACTGTATTTCTCAATATACAATATTAATGTAATTAATGTAATTAATGTATATACAATATACAATATTAATGTAATTACCTTTAATATATACTGTTAATCAACAAGTGGATTTAGAAGTCATAACAGTCATATATTTAGTATGCTGGCTTACTTTTGGAGGAAAAAAAAGTCCTATCTTAGTTTCCATTAAAATAAACCATCAGTAACATTTTAAAAAATAAGATGTTTTTCCCAACTAATAATGGCATCCACAGGAGAAACTTAGATGCTTCTAGAGTGTCCCACAGAGCAACACTGGCCATGGGATAATAGTTGCATAAGTGAGTAAAGTCACTCAGCCGTGTCTGACTCTTTGTGACCCCGTGGACTGTAGCCCACCAGGCTCCTCCGTCCATGGGATTCTTCAGGCAAGAGTACTGGAGTGGGTTGCCATTTCCTTCTCCAGGGGATTTTCCCAACCCAGGGATCGAACCCGGGTCTCCCACATTGCAGGCAGACACTTTAACCTCTGAGCTACGAGTGAAGCTCAATAGTTGCATAGGATTACTATTCATTTTTACATGTTCTATGCATGCTACTGAAAAAGTGTTATGTGCAGGTGCAACTTCAATCATCCTTCAAGTAACAGAGATAGCAGAAGCCTTTAATGACAAAATAAAGTTTCTTTAAAAACAAACACTTAAAAAGAAAAATTGCTTTGAGGTTTTTAATTGATTTGTGGTTTTAAATTTCTTCCAGTTTCTCTTAACATTAACTGAATCTTGAGTTAAATTGAGTGTGTGCTTAGTCATGTCCATCTCTTTGCAACCCCATGGACTGTGGCCTGTTAGGCTCCTCTGTCCATGGGATCCTCCAGGCAAGAATACTAGAGCAAGCTATCATTTCTTTCTCCAAACTGAATCTTGAAGACATCTTCAAATGAGACTACTGTAATTTTTTAAAATGTTATTTCCACATAAAGAGGCTGTTTTAGATATTGTTAATATGAGAATTAATCTCTCATTTAAAACTCAGAGGAGTTTCTAAATTTGGAGTTCTTAATTATACAGTCAAGAGTGAATCTTGGAAAATAAAAATAATTTATTAAAAGTTCAGCTAAGGAGAACTGTGCCTGTCAATTTTTCAATCTTTACTTCCACTTCTGGAAACAGTAATCAGATGTGGGGGACACACTCTAAATATTTCCCTTCCCTGAGTGTGAACAGAATGTATGACTTATTTCTAATTAATATATGTATATCAAGAGAACAGATAAAATGAAATGTACCTTTTGAATATAGGGCTTCCAAGATGGCTCACTGGTAAAAAAATATCCACCTCCAATGCAGCGGACCCAAGTTCAGTCCCTGGGTGGAAAAAATCCTCTGGAGAAGGAAATGGTAACCTACTCCAGCATGCTTGCCTGGGAAATCCCATGTTCAGAGGGGCCTGGCAGACTAGTGTCCATGGTGTCCCAAAAGAATCAGACATGACTTGGCAACTAGACGACAACAACATATATTGAATATACACATTTTTTTTTGGTTCAGTTTCTTTAGTTAAGTCTAGATTGATACACCAGAGCAACTAGAGACACCCACTTATCATTCCTACCCTTGTAAAAAGTATAGAAGGAAGGCGGGGAAATGACATCTGGTATGGGTTCAACAAAGCCAAGCAAACTCTCAATTTGGCCTATGGAGACTGTGACACAAGCAGCTGCTTCAATGCCTTCCTGCCCTAAAGTTAAGTCACTTGTCAAGACACATTCAACAAATGATAGAACACAGCTTTTAACTGTACAAAACAGACCTTTGGAAAAACAAACTACAGACACCTGGGAAGAGAGGTCAATTAAATGATAAATTTATCCATTAGTGTTCAACATGAGCAGTAACAATGAATCACTAGGCACATGATGAAAACAAGACCAAAATAGAAAAAAATAACAATAAAGAAAATAGTTTACAGATGACACTATTGGAAAGAGCTGTTTAACAGCTGAAGAAAGATTAGCTCCAATAAGTCAGGTAATAATTTCAAAGATAGTCAAGAAAATACAGTATTTGCAAAAAGACATTACTCTGGATATGGAATCAAACTTCAATGGCCTCTAATTTAAGGGGAACCGATTATGCATGAAAATAATACTATAAAGGGATAACTCCTTGCACAGCCCTGTGATTATCTTAATATACATTTTAGTATCAGAAATAAGTGATAAGATATCTCTTAAAGGAAGAAGCAATTGGAAACCACATTTATTGTATGAATATGAGTGAATACCTTCATAGAGACCTTTACAGAAAAAGGATAATTTTATATCTACGAAACAAGAAAGGCTGATTTTAAACAAGAACATACTATTACCAAGAAGAAATAACAAGGCCTTTCAGAAATAAATGACTTTTAAAATGAGTTAAGTGATCATTTTAAAGGCTAAATTGAGTCAGAATATTGGAAAATTGAGCCCAGGATTTACCTTTAAACAAGCCATGACAAATAAAAATATTTAAAATGTATTTTTTAAATGAGACACAGAAAACAGGTTATAAAGGTATAGTCTTCCATTTCATGAGGATTTAGCAAAAAAAAAAGAAAGAAAGAAAAATTGATACAAAGAGAAGATCAAGTATATACCCATATGTGGAATAAGTAAAAATACATAACCCCTCAGAGCAAAAGCTCAACTATATAGGCAAATTTCTTTATTTTATTATATAAATAATGTTTATATTTATTTATGCTTATAACAAATAAATTTATTTCTGTAAACTCTATAACATCAAGGAAAAAGTGAAATTATTTACTTAATATTTAAGAAACTATAATATTTCTCAGAGAGAGGAACAATTTAAACTTTTACTTAAATTTTTATTTAAATGAAGCTTTAAAACTATTTAAATCCCTGTTAAAAGAAATATTTGATGAAGAAAAAATAGAGTATTAAACAACTTTATAAAGCTCCAAAAGTAGAAATAAAATTAAATAATTTTTAAATTTAGATGTTTTAAAATAAATGATATTTTTTTAAGTTCTGTCTTACAAGTGTGGCTAATTATTTTTAAAAACCTTTTAATTTCCCCTTCTCTGACTTTCTGCACCTCCAATATAACATGAGGCTGCTTGGTAGTGGTTCTATTTCAAACAACAAAGAGCATATTTGTGAAGGCCTCATAGAGAGTTGAAAAGCACTGAAACCAGTCACTGCATATTCTTTGTCCAGTTGTCATTTCTCTGTATTTGGCCTAAGGTCAGTACCAAGTTTTGCTTTCCAAAAAATGTTTGTTTTCATTTAATTCAGTTGTTTGATTACATTTTTAATGACTGATTTTTTGTATCACGGAAAAGAGAATTATCTTTATTACTGAATCATATCTTGATGGCTCAGAATAGGGTCAGTTTCACACTATAAAGTTATACTTTTTCTGGCCACACTGCAAGGCATGTGGATTTTCCTGCCCAGGCATGGAACCAATGCCCCTTGCAGTAGAATTGTACATTTCTAACAAGTGGACCACCAGGAAAGTCTCACATTCTAAAAACTTATATTTTGCCCCATACGCAATTTATGAATCTATTTGAATAAAATAAAAATACCATAAAAACATTAATCTTAATTCCCATATGAGCTATTGAAAATTATATCCTTAAAAATTACTGATATCCTTTTTCTTGGAGGCATATAAATTTCCAAGTCTACATGTGACTATGATGGTATTAATAAAGGACATCTTGTAGAATAATGTGTGGTGAAAATAACACAATGAATAAAGTCCAAGAAAGACAGCTTTTTAAAAATTCATCACAATTATACTAATTCAACAGATGCCATGAGCTATGCTGACTCTCTTGTGTGCATTTTTCATAATTCTTCAATGCTTATGATGGTGCATGAGGAAATATTTGCTTCCACAAAATTTAAGTTTTTCTGTTGATTATAGTTTTGACTATCATCTCTTAGCTCTCCACTCTGTATATCTATAGGAAAACACACACATGCACACACACAACGATGATATATTTTCATTGCCAATACAATTACCCTAGTGACAGAAAGCAATTATTACATTTTTGGTGAATCATAAGGTAATGAATATCATGAGATGGAAAAATGTAATCTTTTAAAAATACATGTTTCAAATACCTGCACCACTGTATTTTTTCTTTATTCTTAGGACATTATTTTAATGTATGCTATATTTTTTAAAAAATGGATTGATTGTTCTCTTAACATAATGCAGTTATAACTGAGAAATATTCTTGGCACATGGAACTGATATTTTTATAATCTAAAATAAATATGTCAGAAAATTGTGCCAAATATTATACTGGTTTGTATCTGTCATTGTCCTTTAAAGCAATGTGATTTCAAACTGTTGAGGGATTACTTCTAGCCACTACTTTAGCTCTGTTATCCTAAAAAGGACTTCCAGGGAAATAGAAACTCTGTTTTTCTCCTAATTCCCCCGTGGTGTCCGTGGCACACAACATGAACCCTATAATCTGCTGTAAAGCAATACCATATAAATGATGTTTATCTGTATACATTTTTAATGGCTATTTGGAGGCTCCTATTCTGCGGGGAACCCATTTCCCTTTAACCGGGGATCTTTTTTCATCATGATTAAACAAAGGCATTCTCAGCAGCACAGCTGAGATAAAAGGATTCATTGGGTTTCTATCACATCAGGCAGGTGATGACAGATCCCTATCTATTTCAGGAACAAACTTTAGACTAGCCACAGGTGATTTCCTTTCTATGCTGAATGGCACACTAGACATTATGTTTCCCACAACAGCAATCGCTAGCTTATTATTTAGCTCTGTGACAGGAAAACAAGTAAAAACTCATCATTTTAAAATATGAACAGACATAAAAAAGGGAAAGTTGTGCAGTTTTCTTGAATCTTCAAAGAGTGTTTCAACAAGCCTACTAATCTAAATGATTGGTTCTGCAAATACGTTTCAATTGTGTATTCATCTATATTATAGGAATAGGGACAGATAGGCTAGATAAAGATGGTTGGATAGATACATAGATGCAAAGCAATATATAGCAGAGCAAGTACAATAAATATGAATCCATGCACTCCACATGAAGCAGACAATGTTACTGAAATAATACTCCAGGGGAGGGAAAAAAAAAAAAAAAAAACTCTTAAAATTAGTTTCCATAGGATTTAATAATTCCTATGCACATTCAAGGTTCCAAGAAAAATAGAGGAAATAAATTGTAAAATTCAATCATCAAACTTGACTTGATTCACAATTGCCAGGTTTCTGTGCTTTTTTTGCACATACACTGTAATTTACTCTGCTTCTCAGCTCTTTGAGATGGAGCAAACAGAGGGTAGAGATATTAAATAACCAGAGAAAGGTTACAAAGATGGAAAACGTGATTTGTAATAAAATATAAAACATCATTTTGCTTACGTGTGAACCACAGCATCACTCATCATTTATATCTTGGCAGTTGCCTGGCTGGATTATTTATCTTTTAAACTAATTATCAAATTCTTATATTGTTTCTAGTAATATGAAATTTTTCTTCTCAAATTACTTTCAGGAGGACATTAATTGTAAAAGATAATGATAAGTATTGCATAATCATAAATCTGAGAAACAATGCATTAAGGAAATTTAAGCATATTTCTTTATTACAGGAATTATCTAAGATACTCAAATGCTAACATGTCTTGTGAAACACTGACAGTGGCATGAATTCTCCAGTCATATTTGTCCATGGCAACACTTCTTTTGTTGTTTTAATGAAACATGTCATTTTATTAATAAATCAGTTTTCATTTGTTTTATGATTTTATAAAATACTGGCAAAACTGTATGTAGAACAAACAGAATAATCGTCCTTCTCTATCGTACTTAATTTTACCTAAAACATGGCTGCAGATACTATACAAAGCCAAGCAAGGCATTTGTTGGGTATATGTAATACCACAAAACACATGGTTCAATACAATGAACTAGTGGGGAAAATTAATTTATAATTACATGAAAAAAAGTGAATTCAAGGCATTTTCTTTAAAAACATATTTATTAATTTGATTAATACAGTTTTACTCTTGTGGCACCCCACTCCAGTATGCTTGCCTGGCAAATCCCACGGACGGAGGAGCCTGGTAGGCTGCAGTCCATAGGGTCTCGAAGAGTTGGACACGACTGAGTGACTTCACTTTCACTTTTCACTTTCATGCATTGGAGAAGGAAATGGCAACCCACTCCAGTGTTCTTGCCTGGAGAATCCCAGGGACGGGGGAGCCTGGTGGGCTGCTGTCTATGGGGTCACACAGAGTCGGACACGACTGAAGTGACCTAGCACTTAGCAGTACTCTTGAGGTTATGATAAAATTATTCAGTCCTCACATAATTCTACTTCATAGGAAAATAAGTTGGTTGAACGTAAATAGTATGATGACAATCCCATAGAAAATTATAATTCTGAAACCACATGTTTCAGAAATTGCATATTTATTTAGGCATTAATCTGTTTAACAATTTATATAATATTAATCAATAGTTTTTGGGTCCTCTATGCTATAGCCTAGCTTTGTGTAATAATACAAAACAAGAGAGAGATATGCAAATATAATAATGATTAAAGAAGATAAATATTGGTCTTATAACTAATAGGTTTAGCAATAACACTTATTTATACAATTATTTCTACTACTGATGATTAAAATAATGGTTAACATTTACTTACTACATTAAACATTTGAAATACATCAAAATGGTTGAGTAGACTGAATCAAAGGACCTATATTAGAATCAGATATGCATATTTATTAGCTGTATAGGCATGGGGGATTTATTTCACCTTTCCACACACTGTCTCATCTATTATAGAGAACAACAGAGCTGTTTGAGAAATACCTGAGATAAAAACAAAATAGTGTATATATATATATATATATATATATATGGGGTCTAGAATAATTACATTGATGAACCTATCTGCAAGGAAGGAACTGAGATGCAGATATAGAGAATGGACTTATGGATACAGCAGGGCAGGAGAGAGTGGGACGACTGGAAAAAGTAACATCAACATATATACACTATCAGGTATAAGATGGATAACTGGTGAGAAGTTGCTGTATAGCACAGGCAGCCCAGTGTGGCACTTCTGTGATGATGATCAGGAAGGGGTGGGTGGGGGTAGAGGAGAAAGGCTGAGGACAGAGGTGATGTATGCATAATTATGGCTTATTTGCATTGTTCTATGGCAGAAAGCAATATAATACTGTAAATTTTTTTACATTAAATAAAAAACAGAAGAAAAAAAAACTGAAATACAAATAAAAGGAAAAAAGACAACTGCCCAGCTAACAAAATATCTTGTTACTGAATCATTAGAGTAGTTCATTTTCTTGATAACTGTATCAGTATTTTAAAACTTCCTCCTGTGGCTACTTTTAATTTAACTCCCCTGAACAGAGCACCATAATGAGGTTAGAGCCATTCCTTAATTTTAAAGTTTGGGGTCTGGACTTCAATTTATGACAGCTGAGTTTGGAAAAGAGGAAGGTTTCTGGCAGGTGATTATTAGGAATGAATATATGGAACATGAAATTCTGGAACCTTATTTCCCTAATGCTTTCAATTGCCAAATAATCACTAAAAAGTTTTTAAGTACTTGAGGAGTACACATATTTCATCTTAAAGAAAGCAGCATTTTTAGTTCTCAGCACAATTCTGTAAATAAATACAATTATGTTCCTGCTTATAGATAAGAAAATAATGGCTTATAAATGTTAGATAATCTGTTAAGGTTGTAAAATTAATGAATGGCTGACTTAGGATTTATGCCAAGGTAGTCAATTATTAGGCTTATACTCAGACCACTACATGTGCTATACAAAATGTGTCTGAGCCATTATTTTAAAGTTCATAGTGAAAAGCACACAATTCCAGAGAAAGGAAAAGTAAACAAAATTTAAAAATTGGTAAATTAATTCAATCAAATAAGCTGAAGAAACTCTCTTCATAAAAATTTCTGAATTTTTTCTAGATCTATTATTATTATTAGTCAATGAATATTACTTTTAAAATAGAACTTTTCCAATGATCTTGATTTTTAACAACTTTCTTCTCAGAATCTGAACTACTTTCATTAGTTTTTTAATAAAAACAATCATATTTTTGTTAGTTATAAAATCTACTTAGGTGCCTTAAAATAATACATGGAAAATATTTAAGAAAAATAAGGTATGCCCAAAATAAATGCTGCAAATTAGCCATTTGGATTTATTTCATTACAATTAAATATCAGGTGAGTGATACCATACATATAGCATTACATTTTTTATATAATTAATTTTATTGTCATTTATCCCATTAATAAATAATAAAATATGTTATAGCTCATATTTTACTAAAATATAGCAATAATTACTTAAATTTATGTTTTCAATTTTGAATTACAAACCTGCTTTCAAGTTCAGGGTTTTCTTTTCTCCTCTAACAGTTCTATAATTATTGACAAATTTCTATTAAAATTAAAGGAATATTCATTTTAGCAAGCTAAAATAGTGTCCATTTACTTTCACCTATGTAAACATTTTAATCTCTTATCATTTGACAGATTAAAAAAATATGAAAATGAAGCTGAAAATAAAATTGAAAGGAAACCAATAAAACCAACAGTTAGTTCTTAGAAAGGATCAATGAAATCAATAAGCTTCTAGAGAGGCCAACTAAGTAAAAGAGAGCAGAAACAAATTACTAATACCAGAAATGAAAAGCAGTCATTAATAAAGATACAATGGAAATTAAAAAGGATAACCAAAAAGTAGTATGAACAAGGCTGTGCTCACAAATTCAATAATCTAGATAAAACGAACAACAAAAACACTGCAATTTTATCAAAAACTGGATACCTAGCCAGTAAATCAAAAACAAGACAAAGATATACTCTCTTACCACTAAACAACAAAAACATTGTAATTTGACAAGAAACTGGATACTTACCCACTAAAATAAAAAAATAAGACAAGGATACACTCTCTTAACACTCCATTCGAACATAGTACTAGAAGTCCTGACAAATACAAATACTAAGAAAAGAAAAGAAAGACATAAAACTATTCGTTCAGATACCATGATGGTCTACAAGGAAAATCTGAAAGCCTGTCACCAATGACTAATTATACTGAGGGTATAGGATGTAAAATTAATATGCTCAGGTAATCAGTTGCTCAGTCATGTCTGATTCTTTGAGACTCCATGGATGGTAGCCCACAAAGCCCATGGAACTGTCTAGGTAAGAATATTGGAGAGGGTTACCATTTCCTACCTCAAGGGATCTTCCTGACCCAGGGATCAAACCCATGTCTCTTGCATCTCTTGCATTTGTGAGCAGATTCTTTACTACTTACTACACCACCTGGGAAGCCCAAGATTAATATACAAAAGTCCACTGAAATGAATACAATATTGTAAAGTAATTAACCTCCAATTAAAATAAATATATTTATATTTTAAAAAGTCAGCTGCTTTCCAACATTGAACAAGTGGAATTTGAAATGAAAAAAAAAAAAAAAGAAAATCCCATTCACATTAACCCCAAAATCAGTACAGTCCAGTCTTTCAGTCGTGTCCGACTCTGCGACCCCATGAATCGCAGCACGCCAGGCCTCCCTGTCCATCACCATCTCCCGGAGTTCACTCACACTCACGTCCATCGAGTCCGTGATGCCATCCAGCCATCTCATCCTCGGTCGTCCCCTTCTCCTCCTGCCCCCAATCCCTCCCAGCATCAGAGTCTTTGACAATGAGTCAACTCTTCGCATGAGGTGGCCAAAGTACTGGAGTTTCAGCTTTAGCATCATTCCTTCCAAAGAAATCCCAGGGTTGATCTCCTTCAGAATGGACTGGTTGGATCTCCTTGCAGTCCAAGGGACTCTCAAGAGTCTTCTCCAACACCACAGTTCAAAAGCATCAATTCTTCGGCGCTCAGCTTTCTTCACAGTCCAACTTTCACATCCATACATGACCACAGGAAAAACCATAGCCTTGACTAGGCGGACCTTAGTCGGCAAAGTAATGTCTCTGCTTTTGAATATACTATCCAGGTTGGTCATAACTTTTCTTCCAAGGAGTAAGCGTCTTTTAATTTCATGGCTGCAGTCACCATCTGCAGTGATTTTGGAGCCCCAAAAAATAAAGTCTGACACTGTTTCCACTGTTTCCCCATCTATTTCCCATGAAGTGATGGGACCGGATGCCATGATCTTCGTTTTCTGAATGTTGAGCTTTAAGCCAACTTTTTCACTCTCCTCCTTCACTTTCATCAAGAGGCTTTTTAGCTCCTCCTCACTTTCTGCCATAAGGGTGGTGTCATCAGCATATCTGAGGTTATTGATATTTCTCCCGGCAATCTTGATTCCAGCTTGTGTTTCTTCCAGTCCAGCGTTTCTCATGATGTACTCTGCATATAAGTTAAATAAGCAGGGAGACAATATACAGCCTTGACGTACTCCTTTTCCTATTTGGAACCAGTCTGTTGTTCCATGTCCAGTTCTAACTGTTGCTTCCTGACCTGCATACAGATTTCTCAAGAGGCAGGTTAGGTGGTCTGGTATTCCCATCTCTTTCAGAATTTTCCACAGTTTATTGTGATCCACACAGTCAAAGGCTTTGGCATAGTCAATAAAGCAGAAATAGATGTTTTTCTGGAACTCTCTTGCTTTTTCCATGATCCAGCGGATGTTGGCAATTTGATCTCTGGTTCCTCTGCCTGTTCTAAAACCAGCTTGAACATCAGGGAGTTCACGGTTCACATATTGCTGAAGCCTGGCTTGGAGAATTTTGAGCATTACTTTACTAGCGTGTGAGATGAGTGCAATTGTGCGGTAGTTTGAGCATTCTTTGGCATTGCCTTTCTTTGGAATTGGAATGAAAACTGACCTTTTCCAGTCCTGTGGCCACTGCTGAGTTTTCCAAATTTGCTGGCATATTGAGTGCAGCACTTTCACAGCATCATCTTCCAGGATTTGAAACAGCTCAACTGGAATTCCATCACCTCCACTAGCTTTGTTCTTAGTGATGCTTTCTAAGGCCCACTTGACTTCACATTCCAAGATGTCTGGCTCTAGATTAGTGATCACATCCTCATGATTATCTGGGTCGTGAAGATCTTTTCTGTACAGTTCTTCTGTGTATTCTTGCCACCTCTTCTTAATATCTTCTGCTTCTGTTAGGTCCATACCATTTCTATCCTTTATCGAGCCCATCTTTGCATGAAATGTTCCCTTGGTATCTCCAATTCTCTTGAAGAGATCTCTAGTCTTTCCCATTCTGTTGTTTTCCTCTATCTCTTTGCATTGATTGCTGAAGAAGGCTTTCTTATCTCTTCTTGCTATTCTTTGGAACTCTGCATTCAGATGCTTATATCTTTTCTTTTCTCCTTTGCTTTTCGCCTCTCTTCTTTTCAGTGCTATTTGTAAGGCTTCTCCAGACAGCCATTTTGCTTTTTTGCATTTCTTTTCCATGGGGATGGTCTTGATCCCTGTCTCCTGTACAATGTCACGAACCTCATTCCATAGTTCATCAGGAACTCTGTCTATCAGATCTAGGCCCTTAAATCTATTTCTCACTTCCACTGTATAATCATAAGGGATTTGATTTAGGTCATACCTGAATGGTCTAGCGGTTTTCCCTACTTTCTTCAATTTAAGTCTGAATTTGGAAATAAGGAGTTCATGATCTGAGCCACAGTCAGCTCCTGGTCTTGTTTTTGTTGACTGTATAGAGCTTCTCCATCTTTGGCTGCAAAGAATATAATCAATCTGATTTCGGTGTTGACCATCTGGTGATGTCCATGTGTAGAGTCTTCTCTTGTGTTGCTGGAAGAGGGTGTTTGCTATGACCAGTGCATTTTCTTGGCAAAACTCTATTAGTCTTTGCCCTGCTTCATTCCGCATTCCAAGGCCAAATTTGCCTGTTACTCCAGGTGTTTCTTGACTTCCTACTTTAGCATTCCAGTCCCCTATAATGAAAAGGACATCTTTTTTGGGTGTTAGTTCTACAAGGTCTTGTAGGTCTTCATAAAACCGTTCAACTTCAGCTTCTTCAGCATTACTGGTTGGGGCATAGACTTGGACCCCAAAATAAGGTAGTTATAAATTTAACAAATAATGAACAATGTGTATATAAGTAAAATTATTAATTTTGATATGGGAAATCAAAGAAGAATTAAGTGAATAGAAAAATATTTCACTTTCATGAAGAAAAACTCAATATTGTTAAAACCTCAGTTCTTCCAAAATAACTGAAGTTGAAATGTGAACTCAGTCAAAATCCTAGCAAATTAGTTTGCAGATAATGACAAACTTGTTCTAAAGATTACACAAAGAGGTAAAAAATTCAAAGCAGGCAACATAATATCAAAGGCAAAGAACAAAGTTGGAGAACTAATGCTACCATCCCACAAGACAAATCTCTGGCAATCAAGACAGTGTGTTATTAGCAAAGAAGATTCAAATCAATCAGTGGAACAGAATACAGAGTTCATAAACATATCTCTCTAAATATAGCCAATTGTTTTTTGCAAAGGATGAAAGAAATAAAATAGAGAAAAGACTTTCTCTTCCACAAATGAAACAATTGGAATGCAAATGTAAAAAAAGATCAATTCAGACATAAACTTCACACATTTCACAAAAATCAACACAGATTTTAGAAAAGGCAGAGAAACCAGAGATCAAATTGCCAACATCTGCTGGATCATGGAAAAAGCAAGAGAGTTCCAGAAAAACATCTATTTCTGCTTTATTGACTATGCCAAAGCCTTTGACTGTGTGGATCACAATAAACTGTGGAAAATTCTGAAAGAGATGGGCATACCAGACCACCT
>SJYX01007411.1:261802-274692 GCA_006410675.1 Oreotragus oreotragus
GCTTGCCAACGCAGGAGACATGAGAAACACAGATTCAATCCCCAGGTCAGGAAGATCCCCCCTGGAGGTGGGCATGGCAACCCACTCCAATATTCTTGCCTGGAGAATCCCATGGACACAGGAGCCTGGTGGGCTACAGTCTATAGGGTGGCAAAGAGTCAGACACGACAGAAGCAACCCACACATCCTACCCCAGCTCTGGGAGATCTCCTAACTCTCCCAGGCTCCTCCTACAGGCCAGGTGTTGACTCACATCTGGCCCTATCCTGACTTTAACCACTAGGTTCCAGTCCTGGAGAAGGGAAAGGCTACCCACTCCAGTATTCTGGCCTGGAAAATTCCATGGATACAGTCCATGAGGTCACAAAGAGTCGGACACTACTGAGTGACTTTCACTTTCACTTTCCAGCACTGGGGTTTTCTTTGTTCTGTAATTCCCACCTTCTGGCCCAACCACTGAAACATGAACGTGCCATGTTTTCCTGGGCCTTATACCTTCATTTCTTTAGTCTTTCTGACTGTATCCCGCTCCTGAAACCAAAGTCTTCATGATTGGATCTCGATATCCAGATGTTCCAGATCCTCCCTGCCTGAATCTTTACCTATTAATATGGTAATCAATTTCCCCTGTCATTTCCAGTAACTCTGGACCTTCTTCCTTTTAATCTTCCCCCAATTCAAACTTCAGTGAGAGACAATCAAGAACTCATGAATACATATATATTTATTTAATTCATAATATAGCATTTTTGGATGGGCTGGGATATTTTAGAGGGATGAGGCTGTGTAATCCGCAGATGCTCAGGTTTTTGTCACTAGGAGAGACAAAAGCTCCCAGGGCAAACAAGCCTGGGATAAAATATTTGATAAAAAATAGTCCAACAATAGTCCAATAAATATTCTAGCCAACAACAACGACATAGCATATGTCTGAAGCTGGCAGATCAGACTGTAGAAGGCAGTTTCACCTGACCTGATGGCAGTCAACCTGGCCAACCTGAAATACACAGCCAAGTACAGCCCAGTGGCTGTGAGGCTGCAGTTGGCTTCTGAAATTGAAATAAGTGTGGGAGAGGTTCTCATCTGTCAGCCTCACATTCTCCATTCTGTAGAAGAAATGGTATCAAATATTTGCGCTTATCAAAAAGTCCATTCGTGGATTGCTCCATCCAGGTAGTCATATATAAATATGTAAACCATGGAAGCTTAGAAAATTCACCTAGTGTATTTTAGCTGAGAAGAACATGGATGTGATTTTGCTGCAATTTGAAAGTCACTGCATCCAGAGTTTACACAATGGAATCACATGATAAAAACATATACAGATGCAGTTACTCTTACATACAAGTAGCCAGAACTCCAATGTGGCATTAAAATTTCTTTCATATCTCAAAACATGTTTAACTTTATTGTTATTTTTGTGCTTTTTTCAATAAGACAATATAAAAAAGTAAAAATAAGCATAAATTGCAGACAAAAGAATAATTTGCTAGGATAAAGGATTNATACAGATGCAGTTACTCTTACATACAAGTAGCCAGAACTCCAATGTGGCATTAAAATTTCTTTCATATCTCAAAACATGTTTAACTTTATTGTTATTTTTGTGCTTTTTTCAATAAGACAATATAAAAAAGTAAAAATAAGCATAAATTGCAGACAAAAGAATAATTTGCTAGGATAAAGGATTGTAGGAGAACAGACTGAGGAGAGCAACAATGAAAACTTATGCAGTCACCTTCCTTGAAGATGTTAAATAAAGGTCTTACTTCCTTTGTCCAACTGGGTTTAGCTAGAGGTAGTCAATGACTTCTCTAAGGTACCTGGAATTGCCAGAATTCTATGAAAGTCCTTAAGTTTACTGAAGTATCTGGGATTCACCACATCCCCAGCATTTTTTTGGGGGGGAACGTACTTTTCATTATTTGGCTCAGAAACTTCATTGCTTACCCCAAACCCAGTTTAATTTCCTACTTTATTCAGTAGGCTTAGCTCTGAGTGATTTTTGGCAATAACCAAAATATAAACCCACATTCAAAGAACAGAGTCTGAAGAGACTGAAAAATTATTGAAAACAATTGTGCCACATGCTCCAAAGAATTCCAAACAATTCCCCAAGAGCTTTTGAGGAAGGCAATACTCATTTATATGTATGAGTTCTGGGACATCTGCAAAATAATATCAGTACAGCTCAAATGGAGTAGCCAAGCTTTCTGCCCAGAAAACAACACCAATATGGATATCAGAGTACAACAGGGAAACTTTGATTATTCATTCATTCATTCATACATTGACGCAATTAACATTAGCCAGGCAACTACTCTGTTCCACATACTATGTCAGGTGTTAAGAATACCACACAACAAAAAAGACACAACCCTTGCCCTCAAGGTATTCACAGTCTAGGAGGGAGGATGATTCTTAAATGTCAAACCTTGGTATGCATCAGAATTACCTGGGGGAGCTTGTTAAAAATGCTAAATTCCACTTATGTGCCCAGACATTTTAATTAAGTAGATCTAGGTTGGAGGTCTATTTTTAAAAGAAAATGCTCAGTAAAAAAAAAAAATAATAATAATAAAAATCAACTGTTTTAACAAACACCAAAAATAATTCTAATAGGTGGTCTGGAGGATCAGACTATGTAAAACACTGTTATACAATGTGATTATTGCTGAGAAGGTGGCATGGTCAAGGTGCCATGGGAGCTCCCAAGAGGAGAACATAACCCAATCTAGGGGTTCAGAAATTAAATCTATTGTGGGGCAGTGGGGCAGAAGTAGGGAAAGGTAGTCCAGGCTAGAGTCAAAAGTAGGGTGGAGACAACAAAGCTTTGTCCCAGGGCACTACAATATAAAGGCACAAAAAATGAATGGCATCGGAGACCCAAGGTTAACTGAAAGAAAATTGGAACTGGAATGGAGGTGTAGTGTTCTGCATTGACAGCATTTTCACACAATTCCCTTAATTTAAGAACAATTCCTGCTGTTTACTCTGGACATCAAAATAGTTACTAATGTCTCTATTCCAGGCCCAGAGAACAACTTGTGTAAATAGTTAAGCTTGGCCAGAACAATCAATGTGAGGCGGAAGGTGGCAAAAGATGAAGCCGTGAAAGTAAATAGGGACTTGAAAAGCCAAACTGTAAGTAACTGGGACTTTCTATTGAATGCCAGTGATATGTTTTATGAAGGGGCTGAAATTATCTGTTTTGTTTTAAGAATTTGGGCATAAGCCCTAGAGGAGAGAGAGACCCAGAGTTAACTTAGAAATGAAAGACATCCATTTTAAAGCACTGCTACATTATTGGGGCTGAGGCTGAGCAAAGGGGAGTAATATTTGTTGCATACTTAGCAAAATGCCATGCCTCATAGTTAAGTATGCCATACTAATGCCATACTTAACTAAATGCCAGGTGCTGTGCTAAGCAGTTTACATGTGCTATCTTTTTTCATCTTTGCAAACAGCCTTGTGAGGTAGGTATTATTGTACAGAAGAGGAAACAGCGGCTCAAAGAAGTGAAGTACTTGCCCTGGGTCACACAGCTAGTAAATGGCAGAGGAAATAGATTATTTTAATTCGAAGGCTATGATGAACTTTCCCACACAGCAAACTATTTCCCAGCACTGCTGAATCTTACTGAGGTTGCTTGTTTCCTGATTAGCAGTAAGTATGTAGGGTTTTTAAAACCCCAAATACTGACTTTGCCACTAGATAGGTAAGTTTGAGCCTGCCATCTGTATCTGAATCAGTCTTGCTTTCTGTGCTAGGTGTACAAACAATACAAAACTGTTATTTAGTTTTGTATAGACAAAGGGATTTTTATAGATATTTTGTCTCTCCTGCAGAATGCTAAGTCATTTGACAGCAGGAACTGTGGATTATCAATATGTCATCTCTCGCGTGGTACCTGGCATCTAATAACTTGTTGAATGAATGAAGGAATGAACGCCCACCAAGGTGGTGGAAAGGAAGAGGGGGGAAAGTTTTGGCATTGTTTCAAGGTTCCAATCTGGGGGCTTGTTACAACTACCATGTTGTATGACAGTAACATTTTCACAACTCCCAAGAAGTAGACTCTTTGAAGCCGACTTAGCTCCTGAAAGGAGAAAGCTCTGGTGCTGACACTCCCAATTAGAGAAGAGGAACTGATAGAAGTGTCAACCATAAAGCTTAATTCCCTTCAACGATTGCAATAAGGACTGAGTTGAAGTTTACATCTGCATTGGCCATGAAGGGTTGGCTAAGCAAATGAATAGTGTAAACAAGATCAGAAGAATGATTATTCCACCTGTTTAAGAAAACAGACTATGCTCAGGCATTCTTAAGCACTTCAGAAGTGTTTTATCTGAAAATATAAGTCCATTTATATGGAAATAGTTGTTGCATCTACAACACGCCATTCTTACTGATTAAGTAAAGAAAGCAGGTTCCTAAAGAACTTCCATTATGCAACTCTTGTTTTTTTAAGCCTAATTCTAGCAACTGTATGCTACTGGAGACTAGTAAAACTGTCTTTGAAATATTCTGTGACAGAATTTTTAACAGTTCAGACAAACCTTCTCCATTAGGTAGCACCAATGAAAGTGTGCTACACATAACACAACTACCTGGATCAATTTTCTATCCAGCAAGAGTGTCTCTTGTGCAGTCTTGTCTCCCTATGTCTCCTAATCCAATCTAGAGCTCTTCCCACCATCTATGTCACTATTGCATGTGCATGTGTGTGAGCAGAGGGAGGAAGGGAGGGATGAATGGAGGGAGGGGAGAAATGATTTTGATGTTCCCTTTAGGGGACAAAAATGGGTGGTATAATTTATTTTCCCTTCCAGTATATTTCTCACTCAAATGAGTAAATTAAAAAGTTCATTATGTATATATAACTATAAAATGAATATATAATAAATATTATTTATTCATTTTATATATATATTATATATACACATACATGTTTTCTTTATAATAAATCCTTGATTGTAGGTTTTCATAAAAAGCTACATATAATATGGGATCATTTGACATTTCAAAATTCTACTTGACCAAATCAGCCAGTACTAGAAAGGCTGACACATCCCTGCTTTCTGGCTGGCTAGCCCCTTGTTCAGAGCATCTTTATACATTATTTACCTAGAATTCCTTCCAATATCATTTATACTCCTAAATCAATGGGAATTTTGAATTCTTCAATGACCAGAGAAGAATTCTCCAAATTTCTTCTCCAATGGCTTGAACCCAGGCTACTCATAATTTGTTCTGAGAAACTCAATACATTAATTCAAATACAAGCTTTAATGCACAAAAATTAAATCTATAATATCTAGTTCTTTTGGACACTTCAAATGAACTTCATTTTTGTATCATGTATATTGGACACTAACTGAGGTTTAGGAGGGGAAGCACTGCTGAACTGGAGAGCCAGTGAATTATTACATGCTCTCTTGAAACTTAATGGCAAGCTTTCATCCCAGAAACATAAGGGGATTCTTGAGGCCTGCAGTTGCATTCCTGCCGCTCAGGGTAATCAATAAAATCTGGGGCAGGCAAGCCAGACAGGATCATTAGGGATTTGTTCCAGATTGTGAATGTTGGACAAACGGGAAGAATGAAGGTAACATCAAAAGTATGAAGATGGAGAGAGTTAGCTGGATCATAGAAAGATAGCATGTTGTTGTCATAATCCAGAAGGACACCCAGGCGCTTCAACTGTGGAGGCACATCCACCAGCATTTCCTTGTTGTTATGTCTCACTATCTGGGTATTGTTTTTGCTTTGGCTCCATCCTTTCATTCTTTCTGGAGTTATTTCTCCACTGACCTCCGGTAGCATATTGGGCACCTACTGACCTGGGAAGTTCCTCTTTCAGTGTCCTATCATTTTGCCTTTTCATACTGTTCATGGGGTTCTCAAGGCAAGAATACTGAAGTGGTTTGCCATTCCCTTCTCCAGTGGACCACATTCTGTCAGACCTCTCCACCGTGACCCGCCCATCTTGGGTTGCCTCGCGGGCATGGCTTAGTTTCATTGAGTTAGACAAGGCTGTGGTCCTAGTGTGATTAGATTGACTAGATTTCTGTGAGTATGGTTTCAGTGTGTCTGCCCTCTGATGCCGTCTTGTAACACCTATCATTTTACTTGGGTTTCTCTTACCTTGGGTGTGGGGTATGTCTTCATGGCTGCTCCAGCAAAGCACAGCCGCTGCTCCTTACCTTGGATGAGGGTTATCTCCTCCCGCTGCCCTTCCTGACCTTCAGCATGGGATGGCTCCTCTAGGCCCTCCTGAGCCCAGGCAGCTACCACTCCTTGGATATGGAGTTGCTCCTCCCGGTCGCTGCCCTGGCCTTGGGTGTGGGGTTGCTCCTTCTGGCTGCTGCTCCTGGCCTCAGACGCAGGGTGGCTCTTCTCGGCCATCACCCCTGGCCTTGGATGCAGGGTGGCTCCTCCCGGCCACAGTCCCTGACCTCGGGGGCGTGGTATCTTCTCCAGGCCATCGCCTCTGACTTCAGACGTGGGGTAGCTCATCTCATTCATTCCTACACCATTGCAACCTGAGACTCTAGGCTGCTGTCCCTGATCTCGGACGTGGGGTAGCTCTCGCCTGCGCTTAGTGCGCCAGTTGCTGCTTGAAGAAATTATAAGAAAAATCAAATATATGGGGAAAAAAATCAATAAATCTTAGCCACGTTTTTAAATTATAAATATTATTACCTCTATACAAGACTCCTTTATGGAAATAGTACTTTCTGAGAATATGAGTGATAACAAAGGCATGTGGCATAGAACCTGGTAAAAAACAAACACTTAAAAAATCAGATGAAATAACAGCAATGAATAAAAAATAAGATAAATATATAGCTATGCACTGAATGTATTGTTTCATATTTTTTAAAATTTCAATGCTATTTTATTGTTTTATTTTATTTTTATTTTTAAATATTTGTTTCACAAATCAGCTTGTATTTATTCTTTGATTATGTATATTTTATTTTTAAAAATAAACTTGCTTTTGTTTCAATCTAGATAAATAATATCTCAAACAATGTTTAGCAATGGAGGGAGAAATAATCCTAAAAGGGCAAATGTTGTAACTCAATAAAAGTTAGTGACAAGTCACTCAAGCTAAGTAATTCTAATTAATAATATGACAAGAAATACACTTACTTTGCAGGCTAGTATTAAGACACAAACAAAACATGTTATTCTCTTTTCTGATGGAAGTTTTATTCCATGTCAATAAAATAACTGCTTTATAATTTGTGGGGCTATTTATCAAGAAGAGCACAAGATATACTTGAAGCATACCTCTTCTATTTTTTAACGATCTTATAGTAGATCATACTAGCCAAATTTAAGCTTCACAATGGGTCTTCCATGCATTGCATTAAAATTGATATTCTGACCACATAAAAGCTTATTTGCACTTTATAGGCACTTAATAAAAATAGAGAACCTGATCAGGCCAACATTTTGCCTTCTTCATGGAGATAGATGTCTTAATAAACCTCCCTTTCATCTTCATCTAAGTTTTACATGCGTGCCTGGTAGTTCATTTGAATGTGGAGAACAGTAAATAGTAGTCTATTGATATAATGCCTGAATTTTAAATCTCTAAACCAGGCTAGTTACTGCAACTAGTAGTAAGTAATGCTCTTAAAACAATATATTTTAAAATGAGAATTTAATTAGAGAACAAAAGGAAAACAGTTAAATACAGATTTTCTTAAATTAGTACATAATGCTAATTATATGCATTATTAATAAGCTATGACAACCAATTAAAATCCACAATTAGTCAGATTTAACGGTTGGAATAATATAGACATATTAATAACTTTATGTTTAGCCACATAGTTAAATAAAAATTATTTTAAGTGGTTTTACAGGTAGCAGCATAAGCACAGAATATTATAAAAAATTCTTTCTCTACTGTCCTAAATTGGTTAAAATATTAGGCTATATAAGTAATATTTACCAAATATTGCTAAAAAAAAAATACAGTGTTTCCTTGATGAGGCAGTCCAAACAACTGCCTCTTTGTAGTCATCTGTCAGCAAACACACACACACATCCTGTCTAAAAGTAAAATGAGAAGACTAATAATATATGTTTCATAAGACAGTAACCTATGTTGTAAAGTCTTGGGCATCAGTGAATCCTCAACTCCTAGGAATCCTTAGCACACTTACATGATCACTAAATATTTGTTGAACTTATAAATGGATAAGATAGTAGTAGTTTTGATAATTTACTGATGGGAGAGATAGTAACTTTTAATTGTATATGTAAGTGATTAATTTATCCTAATAAGTAATAACACACAGTGTCTGTAAAATTTAGCATTAAGATAATTAGATCTTCCCTGGTGGCTCAGATGGAAAAGTGTCTGCCTACAATGAAGAAGACCTGGGTTCGATCCCTGGGTTGGGAAGATCCCCTGGAGAAGGAAATTGCAACACACTCCAGTACTCTTGCCTGGAAAATTCCATGGATGGAGAGCCTGGTAGGTAACAGTCCATTGGCTCACAGAGTCTGCCATGACTGAGCAACTTCACTTCACAAGATTATTAGAGGCCAGTTTATACAATTCTTTTTTTTTTTAATTTAAATTTATTTTAATTGGAGGCTAATTACTTAAAGTGTCTTAGTTTGTCTTTAGTAGTGTGAAAACTTCAAAAAAGGATTGTCATTGCCTACAGAAAGTTTCAGAAGATCGTTTTATCATATCAGTGATTTTCAGAAATACTGATGGTGTGCAGATAAAATAATTCCACAATCATGGAATGATGGAAGAATTGTTTCATTAGTGTGAGCAGGCTTAATGAATTCATTATTAAAACATTTAACTGTATAATTTCTTAACAATAATATTTTTTCTATTTTTCACTCAAGAAATATGGAGCAAAAGTTTTTGACTCATGTTTCAAATTCTAGTCTCATTTGACTATAAAAAATATATAGGCAGAGCCTCCTTCATTTCACGTCACTATTTGTATCTTCTTTTTAATTTTTTGCTATGATCAATATTAAATGTGAAATACCTTCTTACTCTCTCCTTTTCACAAAACATGTTTATTAATGCTTGGATTACTATTGTTATATAGTACCCAGCTAGGAGTAAAGAAAATTTATTCAATGTTGCTTTAATATTAACTGACAAATTATATATGCTCTAAATCAGTAGTGATGTTTAATAGTGTTTTTTTTAATTTCATTAACAACTTAGGTTACTATCAGATGCTGTTGTTTAGTCTCTTTTTATGCTGGAATTGTGAATAAGTGGTTATTTTAATGGCCAATTGACTTTTAACTGTCAGTTTTAGCAGCTATAACATGTACTCAAATTCCTGCTTATACCTGAAATATCTGTTTCCCTAGTTAGGTGCTGCCCTCTAAAGATGATCTCATATCATTTCCAAGTGGAAATTACTCTTTAAAAATGTCATTATTTTTCTATTCATAACAGGTCATTTTCTGCTTTGAATATAATCATATCAGTAGAATTATAAGTTTTCAAAATTTTCTATAAATAAAAATCAGTATTTATTTTTCAATGTTTTTCTAATAAAATAGTTTAGCTATTACCATAATGAAGTGAAGTTGCTCAGTCATGTCCGACTCTTTGCGACCCCGTGGACTGTAGCCTACCAGGCTCCTCTGTCCATGGGATTTTCCAGGCAATAGTCCTGCCATTTCCTTCTCCAGGGGATCTTCCCAACCCAGGGATCAAACCTGGGTCTCCCGCATTGTAGACAGACACTTTACTGTCTGCGATACTTAATATAAAATATGAAAAACTATCTTTTTTGAGAAAAGATTACAATAAATTGAATCAGTAGTATGATTTATAAGAATATATAATAGATATATAATGTTAGAAAATACATAAATAAATATGTTAAAAGCAGACAAATATTCATGAGAATTTGACAAAGTGAAAATACTTTCGGCATGAGAGTGAATATATGGTATTATGTAATCTCATTGTTCAAAACGTCTTGTTCAACGGTTTTAACTGGGGGATGTATTACTAAGTGAAAGCCACAAGAACTAACTTCACAAAACAAAATATCCTTTAGGGATACTGAAAATTATTTAAAGGAAAGTATTGTATTTTATGATTTTAAAAATGCTAACTTACAGAAAAATATCTGAAGTATATAATATCATGCTGTTCACAACAGTTCTAAGCTGCTCTCTTTGAAGTTCTAAGTTTAAAAAATGTAGATACAGAGAACAGAGAATTGAAGGAGTAGGGGAAGGTGAAATGAATGAAGGAGATCAGCTGTAGTGATGTATAGAAATTAAATTTTTGGTGGCAAGCACGCTGTAGGGTATATATAAGTAGACCTATAATGTTCAACTTGAAATTTATATAATGTTATATCAACAAGTGCAATAAAATAAATAAATAAATCTAAATTTTAAATGTGAAAGAAAAACAAAAATTTGGATTTAATTATATTAGACATTTACTGATAATGTTTTTACTGTAATAGTTTCAAGAAAATGAATTGGTTGACTTTTCAACTTATGAATAAATATTATCAAAAATTTTTCATATTATGACATATATGTTCAACTTGAAATTTATATAATGTTATATCAACAAGTGCAATAAAATAAATAAATAAATCTAAATTTTAAATGTGAAAGAAAAACAAAAATTTGGATTTAATTATATTAGACATTTACTGATAATGTTTTTACTGTAATAGTTTCAAGAAAATGAATTGGTTGACTTTTCAACTTATGAATAAATATTATCAAAAATTTTATCATATTATGACATATTTTGAGAAACTTTAATTATTCAGTAAATATTATCCACAAAACATACAAGACATTTTAAATTTAGGGGCCCAGGGAAATAGTACCATAAATACATCTATGATATCATAGGAAAAGAAGCATTTTTAAATTAATTAGAAAGCAAACTAAATTTTAAGATAATGAATATGAATTTCCATATTGGAATGTATGTTATTTGCCTAAAAATTATAAATGACACTGTTTTTCATTAATTCAAACAAATTATTAGCACTACTAAATGATATGTAGGGTATTTTAGTTAAATTTATAATGGATAAAATGGTTTCAAGCATTTAGAACACATATACTACATTAAGGAAAAAGTAAACTAAGTGAAAAGAGTCCATATATTCAATTTAATTAGAATTAGACTTTTTTCCTAGAATCAAATTTGATATTATTAATCTTATCTGTATAAGTAATCTTAGAAAAAGTATATTTGTAACTTAGTTAAGGAGAAACAATTTTGAAATATTATATACAAATTTATGTCAAATTCCTTAATTTTATCATATCTCATGTATGTACGTGTGTCTGCATCTGTATTTTTTGCAAATGTAAAACATGATAGCATAAGGAATTTAGTGAACTTTGTCTTTATGGTGATATTTAAGGACAGATATTAAAAAAAAAAGAAGAAAAAACCTGTACTCTGGGGACAAACCAAATGTGAAGAAAAATAAAAATGTATTATAAAATATTACCTTCATTTAAATATATTATCATCAAGTAACTTAATAAAGTACCTTTCTCTCTGTCTCTTTCTCTCACTCCTCTATTATATATACCAGATACTACCGTTGGAAAACTAAAACATCTCCATAAAAATGTAGCATTATGATCATTTTATATCAACTGTAATTGAGAAAATAATGTTTCATAATCTATTAGTCAAAAATGTTCCAATAGGTGGTTTGAAAAATACAGTGTGTATCAGTCACTTTAGTCGCTCAGTCATGTCCGAGTATTTGCGAACCCATGAATTGCAGCACGCCAAGCATCCCTGTCCATCACTAACTCCTGGAGTTCACTCAGACTCATGTCCATCGAGTCAGTGATGCCATCCAGCCATCTCATCCTCTGTCATCCCCTTCTTCTCCTGCCCCCAATCCCTCCCAGCATCAGAGTCTTTTCCAACTCTTCGCATGAGGTGGCCAAAGTACTGGAGTTTCAGCTTTAGCATCAGTCCTTCCAATGAACACCCAGGACTGATCTCCCTTAGAATGGACTGGTTGGATCTCCTTGCAGTCCAAGAGACTCTCAAGAGTCTTCTCCAACACCATAGTTCAAAAGCATCAATTCTTCGGCACTCTGCTTTCTTCACAGTCCAACTCTCACATCCATACATGACCACGGGAAAAACCATAGCCTTGACTAGATAGACCTTTGTTGGCAAAGTAATATCTCTGCTTTTTAATATGCGATCTAGGTTGGTCATAACTTTGCTTACAAGGAGTAAGTGTCTTTTAATTTCATGGTTGCAGTCACCATCTGCAGTGATTTTGGAGCCCAAAAAATAAAGTCTGACACTGTTTCCACTGTTTCCCCATCTACTGCCCATGAAGTGATGAGACCAGATGCCATGAATTTAGTTTTCTAAATGTTGAGCTTTAAGCCAACTTTTTCACCCTCCTCTTTCACTTTCATCAAGAGGCTCTTAGCTCCTCTTAACTTTCTGCCATAAGGGTGGTGTCATATGCATATCTGAGGTTATTGATATTTCTCCCAGCAATCTTGAATCCAGCAATCTTCCAGCCCAGTGTTTCCAATGGATATATTCTGCATATAAGTTAAATAAGCAGGGTGACAATGTACAGCCTTGACGTACTCCTTTTCTTATTTGGAACCAGTCTGTTGGTCCATGTCCAGTTCTAACTGTTGCTTCCTTACCTGCATACAGATTTCTCAAGAGGCAGGTTAGGTGGTCTGGTATTGTCATGTCTTTCAGAATTTTCCACAGTTTATTGTGATCCACACAGTCAAAGGCTTTGGCATAGACAATAAAGCAGAAATAGATGTTTTTCTGGAACTCTCTTGCTTTTTCCATGATCCAGCGGATGTTGGCAATTTGATCTCTGGTTCCT
>SJYX01007411.1:276051-305481 GCA_006410675.1 Oreotragus oreotragus
GTAGTTTGAGCATTCTTTGGCATTGCCTTTCTTTGGGATTGGAATGAAAACTGACCTTTTCCAGTCCTGTGGCTACTGCTGAGTTTTCCAAATTTGCTCACATATTGAGTGCAGCACTTTCACAGCATCATCTTTCAGGATTTGAAATAGCTCAACTGGACTTCCATCACCTCCACTAGCTTTGTTTGTAGTGATGCTTTCTAAGGCCCACTTGACTTCACATTCCAGGATGTTTGGCTCTAGGTGAGTGATCACACCATCATGATTATCTGACTTGTGAAGATCTTTTTTGTACAGTTCTTCTGTGTATTCTTACCACCTCTCCTTAACATCTTCTGCTTCTGTTAGGTGCATACCATTTCTATCCTTTATCGAGCCCTTTTTTGCATGAAATGTTCCCTTGGTATCTCTAATTTTCTTGAAGAAATCTCTAGTCTTTCCCATTCTGTTGTTTTCCTCCATTTCTTTGCATTGATCACTGAGGAAGTCTTTCTTATTGCTCTTTGCTGTGCTTTGGAACTCTGTGTTCACATGCTTGTATCTTTCCTTTTCTCTTTTGCTTTTCACTTCTCTTCTTTTCACAGCTATTTGTAAGGCCTCCCAGACAGCCTTTTTGCTTTTATGCATTTCTTGTCCATGAGGATGGTCTGGATCCTTGTCTCCTATACAATGTCATGAACCTCCGTCCATAGTTCATCAGGCTCTCTATCAGATCTAGGCCCTTAAATCTATTTCACACTTCCACTGTATAATCATAAGGGATTTGATTTAGGTCATACCTGACTGGTCTAGTGGTTTTCCCTACTTTCTTCAATTTAAGTCTGAATTTGGCAATAAAGAGTTCATTTTCTGAGCCACAGTCAACTCCTAGTCTTCTTTTTGCTGACTGTATAGAGCTTCTCCATCTCTGGCTGCAAAGAACATAATCAACCTGATTTCGGTGTTGACCATCTGGTGATGTCCATGTGTAGAGTCTTCTCTTGTGTTGTTGGAAGAGGGTGTTCGCTATGATCAGTGCATTTTCTTGGCAAAACTCTATTAGTCTTTGCCCTGCTTCATTCCGTATTCCAAGGCCAAATTTGCCTGTTACTCCAGGTGTTTCTTGACTTCCTACTTTTGCATTTCAGTCTGCTATAATGAAAAGAACATCCATTTATATACATATTCAAATTTATTGAACAAATAACATATCAAGCATACATTATTCATTTTCCTAACAATATGTGAGCTAAATATTGTTACCTCTATTTGTTAAGTACCAGAATTTATACATAAATCTCTAAGTGATTTATTCACATTTATTATCAGTAAAGTGAAATAACTCCATTTAAAAAAATCTACTAAGTTCTCCCTGGAGGAAGCAATATGTGTTTCTCTCTTATTTGTGTTAAAAATATTTCAAAATATATAGATTGTCATACATGTTATATAAAACCAGCCATTCAAAAATTAATTTGTGAATGGGCTGGGTGCTGTAAGTATTCTACATATGAGTCTGAATGAGATAGTCCAGTTCTTCTCCTGCTTGAAATTCCTAGCCATGAAATATTTTATTAGAAAAGTAAAGTATAAGGTTATTCTGCCCACTCTATGAAGAAGATTAAATGGCTATTGTAAGAAAGCATTAGGGATGAGATTACTTTAGAATCCAGAAAAGAACCTCAGACAGCTTGTAATAGATTGGTTCTAAACCTAAGTAGTCAGGAAGCTAAAAACTAACTCAAGATTGATTTAGTTGTAGAACTAGCTGCAAGATAAAAATGAGAAAATAATACTACTTGTTCTAAAGCTTGGCAAAAGGTTATAGGTGTTTTGTACATTACTGAATACTAATCAATTTTACTTATTTATGAAAAGAGTTTAAAAAACAAGATCATAATAATATTATTTAGACAGTTGAAAACATTTTATATATACACAATATGTCCTTATGCATTGCCTCAAATTTTAAATTTCTATGAATGCACCATGCTTATTAACATAATTTGATAGTATATATGCTAGGTATAATGCACAATGGCTAGCCTTTCAGCAGGAACTAAACACAGCCCTGCAGTAAAAATACGAGATGAGCATTATTTTACAACACAAAAAAGGAATAATGCACTATTATTTTAAGGACATTTATTCTGCATGCATTTCTTGAACCGTTTTCTTCAAATGACAAATAATTATAATGAGAGTCTGTAATGTGTCAAGTAGAAAACAGTGACAAAAAAAGAGATAAAATATTTTTTTCAAAGAGTTCATATTCTAATAAAGAGATAAGGACATCAAATAAATATATAATGCCTGTGTTAAGTTAGATGATGATATGAAATATATATATTAAAAATAACAAAGCAAATGGTGATAGTTGTAGGCTGATTTCAATTTTAAATGCGATTAGGGAATGCCTTACTGAGAAGATGAAATTTAAAAAAATAGACTCAGATAAAATAATTGTAACACATATCTGATAAAGACTCTGACACAATAATAAGATAAATAACACCTAATGCAAAATTTTTTTAAATGGTAAAAAGATATGACGAGACATTTCACTAATGAAGGTGTAAAAACTTTTAATGAGGGCATGAAAAGATACTTAAAATTTCAAATCAAAACTCAATATTTCACTGCAAGAATGGCTATAATAAATAAAAGCAAATGATAGTGAGTATATAAAGAAACAGGAATACGAATCCATTGCTGGTAGGAAAGTAAAATGGTTCAGTTTGCAAAATGTTGTTTCCCATGGCGGATTCATGTCAATGTATGTCAAATCCAATACAGTACTGTAAAGTAAAATAAAGTTTAAAAAAAAAAAGTAAAAAATAAAAAAAAAATCAAACCTTCTTACAGTGTTGGTGGGAATGCAAACTAGGATAGCCACTATGGAGAACAGTGTGGCAATTCCTTAAAAAACTGGAAATATAACTGCCATATGACCTAGCAATCCCACTGCTGGTCATACACACCAAGAAACCAGAATTGAAAGAAACACGTGTACCCCAATGTTCACTGCAGCACTGTTTACAATAGCTATAACATGGAATGTCCTAGATGTCCATTTGCAGACAAATGGATAAGAAAGCTGTGGTATATATACATGATGGAATATTACTCAGCTATTAAAAGAATGCATTTGAATCTGTTCTAATGAGTTGGATGAAACTGGAGCCTATTTACAGAGTGAAGTAAGTCAGAAAGAAAAACACCAATAAAGTATATTAAAGCGTATATAGAGAGTCTAGAAAGATGGTAACAATGACCCTATATATGAGACAGCTAAAGAGACACAGATGTGAAGAATAGACTTTTAGACTGTGGGAGAAGGAGAGCGGGGCATAATTTGAAAGCACTGAAACATATATATTATCATATGTAAAATAGATCACCAGTCCAGGTTCGATGCCTGAGACAGGGTGCTCAGGGCTCGTGCACTGGGATGACCCTGAGGGATGGAATAGAGAGTGAGGTGGGAGGTGGGTTCAGGATGGAGAAAACATGTACACCCATTGATGAATCATGTCAGTGTATGGCAAAACCCATTACAACAATGTAATTAGCCTCCAATTAAAGTAAATAAATTAAAAAATATATACACCCAACCATGGAAAATCTCACTCATCCTTAGATGGACACTGCTCTAAGGACTCTGAGGCTTGAGACAGCAAGAGGGAGAGGCCCAATGGCCCTCACCATTCCAGTTCAGCAGGAAGAAGACAGACAGACCTCAACACCCCTATTGCCAAAGACTTGGGCATCCCATATCATTACATTTCACGCACAGATGGGCTCAATAAAGGACAGAAATGGTATGGACATAACAGAAGCAGATGATATTAACAACAGGTGGCAAGAATACACAGAACTGTACAAAAAACATCTTCACAACCCATATAATCACGATGCTGAGATCACTCACCTGGAGTCAGACATCCTGGAATGTGAATTCAAGTGGGCCTTAGGAAGCATCACTATAAACAAAACTAGTGGAGGTGATGGAATTCCAGTGGAGCTATTTCAAATCCTGAAAGATGACGCTGTGAAAGGGCTGCACTCAATATGTCAGCAAATTTGGAAAACTCAGCAGTGGCCACAGGACTGGAAAAGGGCAGTGTTTATTCCAATCCCAAAGAAAGGCAATGCCAAAGAAAGCTCAAACTACTGCACAATTGCACTCATCTCACACCCTAGTAACGTAATGCTCAAAATTCTCCAAGCCAGGCTTCAGCAATACGGGAACCATGAAATTTCAGGTGTTCAAGCTGGTTATAAAAAAGGCAGAGGAACCAGAGGTCAAATTGGCAACATCTGTTGGATCATTGAAAAAACAAGAGAGTTCCAGAAAAACATCTATTTTTGCTTTATTGTCTATGCCAAAGCCTTTGACTGTGTGGATCACAATAAACTGGAAAATTCTTCGAGATGGGAATACCAGACCACCTGACCTGCCTCCTGAGAAATCTGTATGCACGTCAGAAGCAACAGTTGGAAATGGACAAGGAACAACAGACTGGTTGTTGAAGTACGTCAACAACCAACAACAAAAGGAGTACGTCAAGGCTGTATATTGTCACCCTGCTTATTTAACTTATATGCAGAGTACATCATGAGAAATGCTGGGCTAGAAGAAACACAGGCTGGAATCAGGATTTCCAGGAGAAATATCAATAACCCCAGACATGCAGATGACACAACCCTTATGGCAGAAAGTGAAGAAGAACTAAAGAGCCTCTTGATGAAAGTGAAAAGAGGAGTGAAAAAGTTGGCTTAAAGCTCAACGTTCAGAAAACGAAGATCATGGCATCCGGTCCCATCACTTCATGGCAAATAGATGGGGAAACAGTGTAAACATGTGCTGACTTTATTTTTGTGGGCTCCAAAATCACTGCAGATGGTGACTGCAGCCATGAAATTAAAAGACACTTACTCCTTGGAAGGAAAGTTATGACCAAACTTGACAGCATATTAAAAAGCAAAAACATTACTTTGTCAACAAAGGTCATTTAGTCAAGGCTGTGGTTTTTCCAATAATCATATATGGATGTGAGATTTGGACTATAAAGAAGGCTGAGTGCCAAGGAATTGATGCTTTTGAACTGTGGTGTTGGAGAAGACTCTTGAGAGTCCCTTGGACTGCAAGGAAATCCAACCAGTGCATTCTCAAAGAGAGCAGTCCTGGTGTTCATTGGAAGGACTGATATTGAAGCTGAAACTCCAATACTTTGGCCACCTGATATGAAGAGCTGACTCATTTGAAAAGACCCTGGTACTGGGAAAGATTGAGGGCAGGAGAAGGGGATGACAGAGGATGAGATGGTTGGATGGCATCACCGACTCAATGGACATGAGTTTGGGTGAAATCCGGGAGTTGGTGATGGACAGGGAGGCCTACACTGTGCTGTGGCACATGGGGTCACAAAGATTCAGACACAACTGAGTGACTGAACTGACCTGAACTGATATCCTGAGGGGGAAATGTTAAGTATTACACTAGGAAAAAGCAATCCAAAATAGTGGCAGCTGAAGGAGAAAGAAAGGAAAAGCTCACAAAAATGGAACAGGAAAAAAAAAAGAAAGAAAAAAATGAAGACAAAAAAAAAAAAAAAAAACTACCAAATATTCCAGAAATTACAATTATAAACATAAGAGGCACTAAAACACTAGTTCACACAAAGTTCAGTGCAGGGAGTTTCTGAAAAGCATTGTTCCTAGCAGTCAACAAGTGGAAACCGGAACCGATTATACAGAGCGAAGTAAGCCAGAAAGAAAAACACCAATACAGTATACTAACACATATATATGGAATTTAGAAAGATGGTAATGAGGACCCCGTATGCAAGACAGCAAAAGAAACATAGATGTGATGAGCGGACTTTTGGACTCTGAGGGAGAGGGAGAGGGAGAGNGGAACCGATTATACAGAGTGAAGTAAGCCAGAAAGAAAAACACCAATACAGTATACTAACACATATATATGGAATTTAGAAAGATGGTAATGAGGACCCTGTATGCAAGACAGCAAAAGAAACATAGATGTGATGGGCGGACTTTTGGACTCTGAGGGAGAGGGAGAGGGAGAGGGTGGGATGATTTGGGAGAATAGCATTGAAATATGTATACTATCATGTAAGAAATGAATCGCCAGTCTATGTTCGATGCAGGATACAGGATGCATGGGGCTGGTGTATGGGGATGATCCAGAGGGATGATGTCATGTTTGGGAGTTCATGTACACCCATGACGGATTCATGTCAATGTATGCCAAAACCAATACAGTACTGTAAAGCTAAATAAAGTAAAAATAAAATTAAAAAATAAATAAATAAAAAGTGGAAGCAATCTAAATTTCCATCAAATGCAAAGGAGAGATAACTGTGCCGAAGCTGAAAGTCCAGTATTTCGGTCATCTGATATGAACAGTGCACTCACTGGAAAAGTCCCTGATGCTAGGAAAGATAAGAGGGTAGAAGGAGAAGTGGGCATCAGAGTATGAGATGGCTGGATGGCATCACAGATGCAATGGACATGAACTCAGGCAAACTCAGGAGGTGGTGAGGGACATGGTGGCCTGGCGTGCTGCAGTCCACAGGGTCGTAAAGAGCAGGACTAGGTGACAACAACAATCATTCTATTTTCACAAAATGGAATATTATTTAGTAATAGAAAGGAATGAACTACTGGTATACGGTATATTTATTGAATATCCTAAAATAAATGTCAACTAAGTCAATAGATAGGTGTCTGATATGTATGATATGTCAGGATTGACATGTATGTTAGGATATATGGCAGGTTTGAGCCCCAAGGCATCCAGTATTAACTGGTCTAGGAAATTGGAAGTAACTAACAACATACCCTGACAGGGGAAGTTGATAAGCGAGCAAGAAAATTAGAAAGCAGAAGGTTCTAGAGACAAATAAAGAATGACTGAAATGTCTAAGAAGACGTGTAAGAATGTCTAAGGCATGTCTAGGACATCTTAGAATATTTAAGAAGAACAAATGAAAGACTATGGAAAATGTTACTGATGTTAATTGAAGTAGAGGCTGACAAATGAACTTCACATTTAGCAATACTGGTGATATTTCAAGAGAGGTTTCTGAACAGTGGTAGCAACAAAATATACTGGTAACATATTAAGAGAGAATGGGGACAAACAAATTGGAGGCAGATAATATACGGTACATCTAAGAGGAATTATTTTGTTTTAGTTTGTTTGTTTGCTTTTAAAAAGAGAAGAAAAATAGAGTAATAGCTGGAGAGGCTAAGTACAGTTAAGAATGTTGTATTTAAGATGGCAGAGAATAGCATATCTATTGATGGGCATGATCAAGCAGAGAGGAAGCCAAGCCAAGAGAAGTGCTATTTCATGCTCTGAAATAACAGAGTAGGAACAGACATACTCCACATGTGAAAGTGTTAGTTTTTTCATGAGTTTGAGTATCTCAAGTAGAATGACCAAATTGAGAGTGTGATCATTGCAGGGATGTGGGAAAAGGTGCTGGTTTGCAATGAGGTTCTGGTGGGTGTTCACTTCTAATTATTACTCTTTCTGGATAATGTCAAAGTCAAAGGTACTGGAGATTGGTTTTACAACAAAGTAAATATACATAACATTTCTGAACTTTACACTGAAAAATGGGTAAAATAGCAAATTTTATGATATTTTAGTCCTAATTAAAAAGTCAATATTATCACCCAACAGTGAGAATGTGAAAGTGAAAGTCACTCTGTCATGTCCAACCTTTTGCAACCCCATGGACTATGGAGTCCATAGAATTCTCCAGGCCAGCATACTGGAGAGGGTAGCCTTTCCCTTCTCCATGGGATCTTCCCAACTCAGGGATCAAACCCAAGTTTCTGCATTGCAGGCAGATTCTTTACCAGCTGAGCCACAAGGGAAGCCCTAGAATCCTGGAGTGGGTAGCCTATTCCTTCTCCAGGGGATCTTTCTGACCCAGGAATTGAACCGGGGTCTCCTGCATTGCAGGTGGATTCTTTACCAACTGAGCTATGAGGGAAGCAACAATGAGAACAGAGGAAAGTTATCAGAACTTTTAAGAAAGAGGAGGTTTGAAAGAAAATCACTGAGGAGAGTGAACAATGAACAGATAAGGAGAGAAAAATCTGATTGCTACTCACCATAAGAACTCTACCAATACAAATATATAATGACATCGGTCAGTCTGTTTTTCCTCCATCTCTAATCAACTACACAGGAAAATGTGCTATGGTGAGGCACTATAATGAAGAGCTAATTAGCTAGACTTGTGATAATGCAAAATAAGTATAATATGGGATAGAATGATTTAAGCAGGCTGGAGATGTATACAAGTGGTAACTATAAATCACTGAAAAAATTTAAACTGGGATATTAGGAGAATGGATATATATAAGTTGTGAGGTAAAAGTGGTAGACTCTGCAAGAGTAAACTCGTCCTGGTAGGGTATGAGAACTCTCAAGGTCATTGAGGGAATGAAATATACATGTAAGAGGTTATGAGTGGAGAATAAGATACAAAAAGTTGAAACAGTTGAGGTGACAGCATTATTTGTAAGGACAGTTTCAGGAGTGCAAGGTAGTGTGGTGAACCGCTGCTGGAGGAGGAGGAGGATCAAATGACGTGACCATAAGCCAGAACCAGGTAACTGAAAGCTCCCCGCCACCCTTCTACCCAAGCCCATCATTGAAATGTTCATTCTGCTTGCCTTTCCCACTTCCAAAAGCTGCCCTAAGGAAACAAGCTTGAAACAGAAATTTGGTATTGATGCTACTAGAGTAGTTCAATTGGAGAAGGCAATGGCACCCCACTCCAGTACTCTTGCCTGGAAAATCCCATGGACAGAGGAGCCTGGTGGGCTGCAGTCCATGAGGTCGCTAAGAGTGGGACACGACTGAGTGATTTCACTTTCACTTTCCTGCATTGGAGAAGGAAATGGCAACCCACTCCAGTGTTCTTGCCTGGGGAATCCCAGGGACGGGGGAGCCTGGTGGGCTGCCATCTATGGGGTCACACAGAGTTGGACATGACTGAAGTGACTTAGCAGCAGCAGCAGAGTAGTTCCATGAATAAACTCAGTTAAACTATATAAACTTTTAAGATTCTAAGGGGTTGGTACAGAATATGCTTGCCTCGTAGCTATCCAGGACAACCCTCTTAAGTAAGGTCCATCTACCAACCTGGAGTGATTTGCCTTATTCTTTAGCCTCTCCTTCCCTTCCTCTTATTGGAGAGCTTGGTTTCAGGTTATATTCAGAAGCTCAAAGTTGTTGCAAACCTGCTACACCATTAATGAGATGTAAAGAAACTGAGAGGCCAGGCTGTTGCAAGGGTCAATCAGTAGACACTAAAATCACCAGCAATTATAAAGTGAGTTGTAATGAAAACAATGGCAATGAGAAGGAAATAAAGTTTTTAGGCAGAGGTGCAATATGCTTGTCAGCAGAGAATTCCAAGAGATTTAGGGAGTCTGAAGATGTGTAAATAAACGATGGAGACTTCTAAAAAAGAGGAATGGAAATTCATTCAAAAATAGCAATGAAGAACAAGGAGGATTTCCCTTCCAATTTTACTTTCATAAAGTCCCATGTAGAAAAGCATGCTCTGTTTGAACAGTCTCCATGAGGACTGTCCTCCAGAAAGAATCAGATTTCAATCACAGAACATGAAGAGACAAGTCTAAGGAATAAACATTTATCCTATAAATGAATGCAAAGCTGCTATAGTTGTGAAGTATGATCTCAAACACAAACTTTTTTTTTTAATCCTCTCCCTGAGCAATTGGTTTTTAATAGATTTGAAATAACAAGTTTCTGAGGCTAACATTCCTTACAATCTATGTCCTCTATCCTTGTATTGGTAAACAGAATATTTTAATTATTCTCACCCCAAAGCCTTTGTGCAAACTTTATCTGTAAACATTTTGGAAGCGATATTGCCTGTGTTCCTCTACTATTTCCTACAAGATTTTTATGTCTTGTATAAAGAGTAGCAGTTATATCAGTCTCATTATTCAAACAGAATGGTCATAGAATTTAATTAAAATTCTAACACTGACTTGGTGTAAAACTGTGGGAAACTCTAAAACTTTTGAGTTAAATGTTCTACAATTTAACTTAGTGATGAGAAAATTAATGCTGACTCATATACTTTTTTTGTAATAACTATAATACAGTTAAAAAGTCAAAAATCTTATTTATATTGTGAGAAAAATTATAAAAAATGGAAAACAATTTCCCCTTATAACAATATGCTTCACATTCAGTTATCTCAAAAGGACTCAAACTACAAAAATAATGTTTATAATATAAGCTCTAGTGTTCTCTAGGGTAGGATGCACACATAAAATATATTATGTGTTAAAATATATATGCATATATAGATATATATGTATAAAACATACACATAAAATGTATAGATATATAATTTATATTTTATTTAAATCTCAGTTCAACAGGTTTGTAACAGATGCACTTTCAGTAATCTGACAAGTCTGCCAAGTGACCATTCTTAGGTGAACAGTGATAGGATCAGAGACAAGTTAAAAACTGTTAAATTCATGGAACATTTTGGAATACTATCCTTAACGTTCATTTAATTTGAAATTATCTTCTTAAAGTGTAAATTCAAGATGGAAGACAGAAAATGGATTGTCTCCAATCTTCACGATCTTCGTGAGTTATTATAAAACTTTGGAAAATCAGGGGAAAGATTAACTTTTTTTTTTTTTTTACATAGTACTTAAAGAAGAATTTAACTCCCAACTTTTTTGTCTGGACTATTTTCTAATACATTTTTAACTGAAAAAATAGGTATTATTACTATTTGATACTAATTTATTTGATTGAAATAGTTCATACAAACTCACTCTACTGAAAAAAAAAAATAACAAGGGGAAAAAATCAGAATTTAAAACCAAAACGCAATTTTACACTATTTTATTCTTACTTTCACAGATCAGGAAGAATATTACTTCAAAAAAGAGAAAACTGAAACAGTTCCTCTCATGTTGGAAATCACACATTTTCTCTATAAGCATAATTACTCTCTGGCTTGTAGCTTGTAAGAAAGATGAACTTTTAAACATTCTTAAGATGAAAGCTTGGCTATAAAATTATAAAGCATGTTTGAAGAGCTTTAATCAAGTAATTGTTCAAAGTTTCTAAGGCTATACAAGATTTCTGTTCTATATAAAATCTGAAAAACGACAAATTAAAAGTGAAGCAAAAATTCTAAGGAATGTAACTGACATTTGACAGCCTTGGGTTTTCATTGTCTAGAGAAAAATGATATTAAATTTAATATCAAATGGAATACATAATCCTTTATAATTAGATGACTTTAATTCAAATACCCAAATAGAACATTTTAAAGATATAAAACTGTTCTACAGAAATGCAAGATTTTTATTCATCTCAAATTTTCATCTCACAAAATAATGGGACTTCATTTTTTTAGAAAAAGGGTCGGATTCATGTCAATGTATGCCAAAACCAATACAGTACTGTAAAGTAAAATAAAGTTAAAAACAACAAAAAAAGGGTATTCTGAATTTTCTTCTATTTATAATGATTCATGACTGACAGAATAAAACTTCATTTTAAATCAACTTTATTATTTTATTTAAAGCTTATTAATTGAAAAAAAAGCTTATTAATTGGATCTACAAAGATACTAGATTAGACAATACTTTCTATTCTTTGTTCTTCTTCTGTGTTAGCTTCTAATAAGAGAAGTCTCTAACTTCAATTAGTGCCTTCTTGTTAACATGAGTAAGACCTGAACATGTGTAAGAGGACAATGCCCTTGGTTATGTTGAAATAACAAAACGGAATACAAACCTGTGTCCTTGAATCACTTATCACCAACAAACCCAAAGGAGAGCAACTGCTACTGCTTCCATCCTCAGAGATTCATCTTATTAGAGCACACCCTTTAGGAAATTGTGCTCTTTTTATTAACTAAAATCCAACTTAGTAGCTTTCTTAACTACGTCTGAAAAATTCCTTCACACTGTCATAGGGCATAACCTAACCATGGAGGCTATACCCTATCATAAATTCAGGTCCTGCCCATATTTGGGGAGTTGACTATGTCAGGGCATAGGTATTTGAGGAGCATGGTGTGGGAGACTTAAAACATTAATGAAATAAGCTTCATTTCTACAGATGCCATACAAAACAATGTACACTGCAAGCTGCACTGTATTATTCATTTTCCATCCTAATAAATTTACTTTAAAAATGATATAAATTCTTATCATATACCATGAATCATCTAACTTACCAGGATTTTAGCACCTAACCACATAGAAAAGGTCCCTGATCTATTGAAGAGATACCATTTTCACACTAGGAAGTAAACTAGATAAAACAAGTTTTGACACATTTCATGAAGATGATGACTTAAGGAGAGTTATGAGGCAGTGACTGTAGTTGGGAGTGTTAGAGGAGGTCTCTAAATAAATATACTTGAAACATTAAAAGAGGAAGGAAAAGGACTTCCCTGGAAGTGCAGTGGTTAAGTTTTCACCTTCCAATGCAGGTGGTACAGGTTTCATTCCTGGTCAGGGAATTAAGAACCCACATGGCTCATGGCCAAAAAACCAAAACATAAAACAGAAGCAATATTCTAACAAATGAAATATAGACTTTTAAAAAATTTAAACAAAGATAAGGGAATTTATTGTGTATATGATAAAAGAGATGAAGAAGGAAAGTAGTATAAGATAGCAGAGAAATAGGCAAAAACTAGATGATCTTGTAGGCCATGAGAAAACGTTTGCTTTTTATACCTACTGCAAAGGAAAACTACTGGGGGACTTGTGCAAGGAAGGGTTATGATAATGAGAATATATATGTGTGTGTGTGTGTGTGTGTGTGTGTGTGTGTGTGTGTGTGTTTAAAGATAGCTTTGGCTGCTGGGAAAATAGTATTTTAAGAACTTAGAAATGGAAACAGGAAGAACAAATGGAAGCATCTATCAAAATTTAGGAGGTTTGAGTTGTACTGGTAAATGCTAATATAAGATGGTAGATGGATTTTGAAAAAAACATTAGCTGTATAGCAAACTTTGAATTACACTGAACACAGTAATTGTTCAGTGTAAAGGTGAAGTGAACAAGTAACTGTATCTGTTGCTCACTTAAAGAACTAATTCTATTCAAAAGGCAATTCATTTTGTCAAGTTCAGATTTATAATTTCAAGGGCACACTGCTAGAGAAAAGACAATTGATCAACAAGGGAAAATTTAATTAAAAAAATCTAGTGTAAAAGAGAAGCAGCAAAGATTAAGGAGAGGTGGCAAGATTACAGAGAACTATGTAACAATGGTCTTAACGACCTGGATAACCATGATGGTGTGATCACTCACCTAGAGCCAGACATCCTGAAGTGAAAAGCCAAGTGGGCTTAGAAAGCATTACTATGAACAAAGCTAGTGAAGGTGATGGGATTCCAGCTGATCTATTTCAAATCCTAAAAGATGATGCTCTTAAAGAGGTGTACTCAGTATGCCAGCAAATTTGGAAAGTTCAGCAGCAGTCACAGGACTGGAAAAGCTAAGTTTTCATTCCAATCCCAAAGAAAGGCAATGCCAAAGAATGTTCAAACTACCATACACTTGCACTCATTTCACATGCAGCAAGGTAATGCTCAAAATCCTTCAGTTAGGCTTCAATAGTATGAATAGAGAACTTCCAAATGTATAAGTTGGACTCAAAATTAAGGCAGAGAATTGGCTAGCAAAGGCAGAAAATGCTATCAAATTGCCAGACTCCATTTGATCATAGAAAAAGCAAGAGAATTATATTTAAAAAAAAAAAAAAAAAAGTAAAGCTGCTTGGCTGACTACACTAAAGCCTTTGACGGTGTGGATCCCAGTGAACTGAAAATTCTTAAAAGGATGGGAATACCAGATGACCTTACTTGCCTCTTGAGAAATCTGTATGCAGGTTAGAAACTTATATGGAACAACAAACTAGTTCAAAACTGGGAAAGGAGTCCATTAGGGCTGTACACTGTCACTCTGCTTATTTAACTTATATGCAAAGTACATCATTAGAAATGCCAGGCTGCATGAATCAGAAGCTGGAATCAAGATTGCCAGAGGAAGTATCAATAACCTCAGATATCAACAAACATCCATAGAGTCAAAGTTATGTGTTGTTGTTGTTTTTTCTTTCATATTCAGGTATGAACATGAGAGTTGGACCAAAGAAAGCTGAGTGCTGAAGAAATGATGTTTTGAATTGTGGTACTGGAGAAGACTCTTGAGAGACCCTTGGACAGCAAGGAGATTAAACTAGTCAATTCAAAAGAAAATCGACCCTGAATATTCACTGGAAGGAATGATGCTGAAACTTCAAAACTTTGGCTACCTGAAGGGAAGAGCTGACTCATTGGAAAAGACCCTGATTCTGGGAAAGATTGAAAGCAGGAGAAGAAAGGGGTTTCAGAGGATGAGATGGTTGGATGACATCATTGACTCAATGGACATGAGTTTGAGCAAACTCTAGGAGACACTGAAGGACAGGAAAGCCTAGCATACTGCATCCATGGGGTCACAAAGATTCAAATGCTATTTACCAACTGAACAACAGCAACTGAAAATTTACTTTTCAAATGTTTAGTAATAAAAATATATAACGTTGTCAGAGATTAAATATAAAACTAAGGAAACATGATGACAATTTTTTCCTAAAAATTTAATATAAAATGATCACAATTACCTCAAGAACCATTATAAAGGAATGCTACATAGTACAACTATTGCTCTTGCACCAAACTTGAATGGCTGTTTGATTGTTCCAGTCTGTGTCTTTAAGAGATTTACATGACAGGGTCTGAAGCTGAGACCTGACTCCTGAAAATTCACCAGAGAGTACCTGCTGCCCTTCAGAGAGGGAAGAGAATTAACATGTTTCTAAAATGACCAGGTGAACTTCTCAACAGGATCAGGCAACTTCTGATAAAACTTAAATTGATAAAATATTTAAAAAGTTAAACTGATAAACTACTTAGTTCCTTTAGGAAAATTATCTGCATGTCTTGTTATTTTCATTTAGTAATTTTGCAGGTAAATATCAGGTATTAATCTCTGACAAATCTTTACAGATTAGAAAGCATAAATTGTCAGTTAATCAGAACACTTGTATATTAGAAACCACTATTCCCATCTCCTCCTCTATAGTAAGTTTCTAAAGGCTTAGACTAAATCATATTCCTCTGTACTTCTCAGGTGCTAGAATAGTACAGTTATGGTGAAGAAGTTCAGTAATGTCTGGTAACAAATGGAAGTGGAGAAGAGGAGGAAGAGATGGTGGGAAGAAAAAGGAAGCAAATAATTAATGCATATCCCTTCTACTAAAGTTGTCTCTTTCCACACATTATGAGTGTATCATCCATAGGTAATGGATACCAGTCACTTAGTACCATCATCAGTGTGGGAGAGTGAATATACTTTGCCCAGAGACAGAGGGCACAGCAAAGTAGTAGGAAGTCCAGTCCAGTAATCCTACAAGGTACCACAGGGACTACTAGTGCTACTACATATACATAGAAATGATTTACTTTGAAATCAATGCCTCTAAACATCTACCACAAAACACATAGGCTCACATATTTAAACAAACACACTACACACATATACACATGCACAATGATTTTGTTCTACTATTTAGAACAAATTCTTTTAGAACTTAGTAGGGACATTACACTATTTGGGGAAAAAAGGAATTTATGATCAAGTCTGGAGAAGGCAATGACACCCCACTCCAGTACTCTTGCCTGGAAAATCCCATGGATGGAGGAGCCTGGTAGGCTGCAGTCCATGGGGTCGTGAAGAGTCGGACACGACTAAGAGACTTCACTTTCACTTTTCACTCTCCTGCACTGGAGAAGGAAATGGCAACTCACTCCAGTGTTCTTGCCTGGAGAATCCCAGGGATGGGGGAGCCCGGTGGGCTGCCGTCTATGGGGTAGCACAGAGTCGGACACGACTGAAGCGACTTAGCAGCATGATCACGTCTTTCTTCATCATGTAGTACAAAGAACATAAGCCTCAAATCTGATGGTTATCATTGTCTTGTGTCATGAGTAAGTCATTTAACCATCATGAGTTCCAACTTCCTCATGTGCACTAAGTGAACACCATATTTGTGAACTTGTGTACTTTATTTTTTTTTAGAGCTTCTATTTTACTTTATTTNGGGCAGGAGGAGAAGGGGATGACAGAGGATGAGATGGCTGGATGGCATCACGGACTCGATGGACGCGAGTCTGAGTGAACTCCGGGAGTTGGTGATGGACAGGGAGGCCTGGTGTGCTGCAGTTCACGGGGCTGCAAAGAGTCGGACATGACTCAGCGACTGAACTGAACTGAGACCTTCCCAGGTGGCGCAGTGGTAAAGAATCTACCTTCCAGTATAGGAGACTTGGGAGATACAGGCTCGATCCCTGGTTTAAGAAGATCCCTTGGAGTAGGAAATGTTCTTAAGTATTCTGAATGGCTTCAGTATTCTTGGCTGGAAAATCCCATGGACAGAGGAGCCTGGCAGGCTACAGTCCATGGGGTCACACAGAGTCAGACACGACTGAGCACAGACATTAATAATAGAGTTTTGAAAGGATGTTGTAAAGATTTGACCAGTGATGGGATCTTCTTTCTCACTCAGTTCTTACCCATATCACTTTTATGACATGTTTCAGTGAACTAGAAGAGTAGATGAGCCCTTGAAATCAGCAGATCCCCCAACTACAGATGTTCGCTCTGTCAGTTCAGATCTGATGGTGCTCTTTCACTGTATAAGTGTCTCTTGTTGCAGATGATCATCTCAGATCCTTTATGAGAGAAGGGAGGATCTGATAGGCATAAATGAATCCATCAATCTAGACTTTAAAGTACCATAGCAAAACTTGATTTAAAAAAGAAACAACTTCTGAATCCTAATTTGTTGAAGGAATCTTTTCATATAGATGATAATTGATACACACAAGTCAAAGAGGGGTGAAAATTCTTTCAACTCTCTCTTTTCACTGTGCACTTGATTTTTCACCTTCCAAAGAAACTCGTTTTTTAATCATTTGTTCAAACAAATCTAGATCCTTCATTTACTCCCATGAACACACAGCTGTGTGCTTTAAAATAAGGTTCATTATTGCTGACTTCCTGAGAAGAATACAGAGATGCAAATAGCCAGGTGTTATTGTCATTGCACAAAGTAAAATCCATTAGAGCTGAAGTAGGATAAACTCAACTAAAATCAACTTGAGAAAGTTTCTAAAAGTTGGTCTTGAGTTTGCTGCTGCTGCTACTGCTGCTAAGTCACTTTAGTCGTGTCCGACTCTGTGTGACCCCATAGACGGAAGCCCATGAAGCTCCCCTGTCCCTGGAATTCTCCAGGCAAGAACACTGGAGTGGGTTGCCATTTCCTTCTCCAGTGCAGGAAAGTGAAAAGTGAAAGGGAAGACGCTCAGTCGTGTCTGACTCTTCGCAACCCCATGGACTGCAGCCTACCAGGCTCCTCCGTCCATGGGATTTTCCAGGCAAGAGTACTGGAGTGGGTTGCCATTGCCTTCTAGAGTTTACACTGTTATAGTCATTGATCATATTTCGAACTATACATTTGATCAACTGCTTCAAGTCTAGTCATAATTTCCGTTGAAGGCTCAGTCATATACTTGGTGATACAAGAAATAATAATTTGTGAAACAAGCAAAATACAAATGGTATAGTTAATAACATTATTGGAATTAAAAGTAAATATTTTAGCCATGAGCCTCCCAAAACCAGTTTTTTTTAAAAGATTGTCAAGACTAGGGAATGGGTCACTTAGAGCAGAAATCTGATTTTTCATGTGGTTAAAATGTGTTACATTAAAGGATTTATCAGATGCAAAAATACAGCATTCAGTTTGAATTATAGCACACATATCTCCCTGAGATGCTGTAAGGTGTCAGGAGTCTTGCAGTTGTGTAGCACTGCCTTTCTCATCATAGAGATCTCAGAATTAAATAGGCTAATAGCCGGTTACTATCATTTAAAGCTTATGAAAGTTGTCAAAGCTTAGATATGGTCACTTATATCTTCCAACCCCATTGAAGGCACACACACACACACACACACACACACACAAGCTGCTAAATGGTCATACCAGATCTTTGACCCATTGGGATCATACCAGTGGTAGATTGGTTGGGGTTACCTGTGATTTGTTAATATGTATGACCTTAAATTCATGGGAATCTCAGGCTACACCTTTGTATCATCCCTGTAGATGTCAAGGCCACAAATCCACTGAGTTCCATACCAATCACGCTCTCTAAGGGTAATAATAGGCATAGTTCATAAAGCACCAGCCTTGTCTCATAATTACCAGGTTGATCATTTTTAGTATGATTTAACCGTTCCCAGCATAGAGGAGCCTTTAAACTTAAATGACCATAGTCTGGTGTTAACCATGTAGATCCGCCCCATAATTGTAGGACTTTTCCTTTTAATAAATGAGAAGTTAATTTTTTGTTGATACTTAGCTTATCACTCCAATTGAGTTTAAATGACCCTAAGAGAAAACTTAAATCTATGGCCGGTCTCAGAGCAGGTATTTTTAATTGGCCAGGTGAGAGGATCCCATCTAGAATTATTATGAATAGCTAGAACAGGAACTGAACACTCATCTAAAACAAATTTCCTAGGGGATATCCAATCAGAGCCCTAAAGAACAGAAATCCACCAAGGTAACAATGGCACCCCACCCCAGTACTCTTGCCTGGAAAATCCAATGGACGGAGTAGCCTGGTGGGCTGNTTTTTCACTTATGTTTCCCTTCCTCCTCAGCCACTCAGAGCTGTTGCAATTGTAACATCGTGGTCGGTAGTTTCAGCCTTCTGGTTGGGTCTGTCCCAAAGACTGCTCTTTGGGCCAGTGTGTGACTTCTTTTGGAATTCAGACCCCTTTTGTGATTGGTTTCTGTTGGAGAAGACTCTTGAGAGTCCCTGGGACTGCAAGGAGATCCAACCAGTCCATTCTGAAGGAGATCAGCCCTGGGGTTTCTTTGGAAGAAATGATGCTAAAGCTGAAACTCCAGTACTTTGGCCACCTCATGCAAAGAGTTGACTCATTGGAAAAGACTCTGATGCTGGGAGGGATTGGGGGCAGGAGGAGAAGGGGACAACAGAGGATGAGATGGCTGGATGGCATCACGGACTCGATGGATGCGAGTCTGAGTGAACTCCGGGAGTTGGTGATGGACAGGGAGGCCTGGCGTGCTGCAATTCATGGGGTCACAAAGAGTCGGACACGACTGAGCGACTGGACTGAACTGAACTGAGTAGGTTCACTGTGGCTGCAGATCTCCTAGAGCTGGGGGTTATTTTTCAGGTTGCTTGGAGTATCCTTTCTTGGCCCCACAGTCTCAGGGTGACTCGTGAATTGAGCCTCCAGTTCTGACCAGCCTATCATAGCTCCTCTGCAGCCATAGGCTGTGGTTCATCTCCCAGGGACAATTTCCATTCGAGTTAATTAAAATCAAGTATAATTAAATAAGGTGCTCTTCAGCCACACTAGCCACATCTCAAGTGCTCAGTAGCCATGTGTAGCTGGTGGTTCACATATTAGAGAGTGCAGATGCAGAACACCCCATCACTGGGGAAATTCTGCTGAACAGACAGATGGATTAGTACAGACAAACACACAAATCAAGAATTATGAAAAAGAAAAAACCTCTAATGTCCATGATGGTGACCAGAGAAACAAAATATGGTCCATCTGTTCAATGAACGCTGTTCAGCCATAAAAAGAAATGAAGTTTTCTGACACAAACTACTGAGTCGTGTCTGACTCTCTGTGACCCCATGGACTGCAGCACCCCAGGCTCCCCTATCCCTCGCCATCTCTCAGAATTTGCCCAAGTTCATGTCCATTGAGTCAGTGGTGCCATCCAACCATCTCATCCTCTATCACCCTCTTCTTCTCTTCCTGCCTTCAATCTTTCCTAGCATCAGGGTCTTTTCCAATGAGTCAGCTGTTTGCATCAGGTGGCCGAAGTATTGGAGCTTCAGCTTCAGCATCAGTCCTGCTAAATTAACATTGCAGGACACTGGGATAGTTCCGTTGGGGGGCTTTACTTATGCACTGAAAGGCTGCTATAGGGCAACATGCGAACAGCTTTCAAATTACTGGACTTTGAAATTTCATATTTGTATTATTTGAATTTGTGGTGTTTATTTGTATATTACTGTTTGGATTTGGTACAAATTGAATTTATTTGAAATGCTACAGTTCTGTCCTTTCATAGGAAATTTCAACAGAACTGGCAGACTCAGTATGGAGGGTCTTTACTCTCGTGCCCAGAATGGCGCTTCACCTTCTCACACGGCCTCTATCACCTCTCTTTCAGAAAGCACGCTCTGAATTGCCATCGGATGAAGCCTGCGCTTTACAGTGTGCTCTGCGAGATCAAGGAAAACACAGGTAGGCCATTTTCGAGAAGGTGCTGCCAGTGTGGATCCAGGCCCGCAGCCACCTCATGCCTCTGGTCCTGGCTCAGTCCTAACACGCATCCTGAGCCGTCTTGCTCGTCACATCCCTCTCTGGCAGCAGTGGTTCAGATGATTCACTTCTGACTTGTCATAGCCCTGCTTTCTGGTGTATTACACTCATTTATTTCATAGTCTGTAACCGGAGAAGTCCTGTTGCCAGTGAGTAACAAGCAGCTGCATTCTGTGTCTAAAACCTCAGAGGCATTGTGGCATTCCATTGTTTTACAAAAGGATCCAACATGACAGAATTCAGAAAGTAGGATAATTTTGTTTGGGTTGTTTTAAGCATCCAAAGTAAGCCCCGTGGAAGTTTCTGCCATTGGAAGTTCTTTTGTTTAAAAAAAAAAAAAAAAAAACTTTTTATTTTGAATTAATTTAGACTTGCAGAAAGTTGAAAAACTAGTACAGAATGTTCTAATATACCCTTCTCCCAGCTTCTTCTAGTGGCAACTCCTTCAAAACCCTTGTTGTTGTTCAGACACTAATTCGTGTCTGACTCTTTGCGATCCCATGGGCTGCAGCGCGCCAGGCTTCCCTGTTCACTATCTCCCAGAGCTTGCTCCAACTCGTGTCCATTGGGTCAGCGATGCCATCTAACCATCTCATCCTCTGTCGCCTCCGCCACCTCCTGCCTTCCATTTTTCCCAGCATCAGGGCCTTTTCCAGTGAGTCAGCTCTTCACATCAGGTGGCCAAAGTATTGGAGCTTCAGCTTCAGCATCAGTCCTTCCAATTCAGGGTTGATTTCCTTTAGGATTGACTGGTTTGATTTCCTTGCTGTCCAAGGGACTCTCAAGTCTTTTCTAGCACCACAGTTTGAAGGCATCAGTTCTTTGGTGATCAGCCTTTTTTATTGTCCAGCTTTCACATTCGTACATGACTAGTGGAAAAACCATAACTTTGACTGTGCAGGCCTTTGTCTTCCTTTAGGATTGACTGGTTTGATTTCCTTGCTTTCCAAGGGACTCTCAAGTCTTTTCTAGCACCACAGTTTGAAGGCATCAGTTCTTTGGTGATCAGCCTTTTTTATTGTCCAGCTTTCACATTCGTACATGACTAGTGGAAAAACCATAACTTTGACTGTGCAGGCCTTTGTCTGCAAAGTAATGTCTCCACTTTTTAATGTGTCTAGGTTTGTCATAGCTTTTCTGCCAAGAAGTAAGTGTCTTTTAATTTCATGGCTGCAATCACCATCCACAGTGATTTTGGAGCCCAAGAAAATAAAGTCTGTCACTGTTTCCACAGTGCAGTGATTAAACCCAGGAAACTGACGTGGGTGCAATGCTCTGCAGCTGAGCAATCTGAATTTCCCTGGGTTTGGCCCTGAATGCCCTCTTTCTGCTTCAGGATCCACGCTGCATGTAGCCATCGTGTCTCCTTAGTTACCCCCAACCTGTGACGCTTTCCTCCATTGATGTTCCTCATTCACGGCATTCATGCTCTTGCTGAGGACTGCTCAGTCATTCTATAGAGAGCCCTTCAGTGTGCTCTGTCCATTGTTTCCGCATAATTAGACTGAGGCTGTGCGTCTTTGGCAGAAATCTCACAGAAGTGAGGTTGTGTACTTCTCACACCTGTGTGCGTCATGTCTGAGGTATGTGCTGTCAATAAGTCCTGCCACTGATAGTTCTGGCCTTGATCACTTGGTCAAGGTTAATAACCATTTGAAGGTCTGTTCCTTTCTTTTAACTTTTGGTTGCGCTGGGTCTTCGTCATTGCTCACGGGCCTTTAGTTGCAGCAAACAGGGGCTGCTCTCCTCTGCGGTGCACAGGCTTCTCACTGTGGGGGCTTCTCCTGTTGCGGAGCACAGGCTCCAGGCACGTGAGCTTCAGAAGCTGCAGCTCACGGGCTCAGTAGTCATGGCTCGTGGGCTCTGGAACATGGGCCCAGTAATTGTGGCACACAAGTTTAGCTGCTCCACGGCATGTGGAATCTTCCCAAATCAGGGGTCGAACCTGTGTCCCCTGCATTGGCATGGGGCCATTCTTATCCACTGGCTCACCAGGAAAGTCCCCTGAAGATGGTTTATAAGAGAAGCCAGCAAATATGGTGAAGACATTTTTAAAACTAAAGTCCTCAAAAGGACTTTAAAAATGATCCCCTGGAGGAGGGCATGGCAACCCACTCTAGAATTCTTGCCTGGAGAATTCCATGGACAGAGGAGCCTGGCAGTTACAGTCCAACGGGTTGCAAAGAGTCAGAAAGGATTGAAGCAACTTAGCACACACACTCATATCATACCACAGGCTAGTTCTTATGAAAAGTCTCAGTTTAGGAAGATGAAAACCTTTTTTTTAAAGGTCCCTTGATTTCTTAGAGTGAGTTGGTCTCTTGAGATCAGTTATTTGAACGTGGTGTGTCACTTTAGAGCATAGCACTTCAGTTATACTGGGGCTTGTAGAAAGTACACACGTGGTACAAAAGTATGTTTCTTTTTCTGCTTGTTAATTCAGTTATTTGGGATCTTTGTTGCTTTGTGTGGGCTCCTCTTGCTGCGGAGCACAGGCTCTAGGCATGCACGGCTTTCTGCAGTTGCAGCTGGCGGGCCCAGAGCATGCAGGTTCAGTCTGATGGTGCAGGGCTTAGTTGCCCTGCGGCCCGTGGGATCTCCCTAGACTGGGGATTGAACCCACGTCTCCTGCATTGGCGGGTGGTTTCCTATCCACCACGGAAGTCCAAAAGTGGTGCAAGATGGGTGCAAGGTTGATGTATACTTGACATGGACAGTGGCAGAGGGCAGTGACATGGCCGGAATTCCTTTTTGCTTCTGGTTCCATCACCCTGGCATGTGACTGAAAATGTTCCTGTCCCTAGTCCTTCCCTGTGAACTGGGGACAGTGATAACACTTAGCTTATGATGACTGAAGACTGTGAGTTCATGGATGTAACGTTATAGGTGCAGTGCCAGCCTCCACCAGTTATCTGATGACTGAAAGAGAAATTCAATTTGAAACCTATTTAAGTTTCACCCAAATGCTGTAAGGACATAATATTCTTTTTTCCCTCCCACAGTTTGAATATTTTTTATTGTGATAAAATATACATAACATAAAATTTACCACTTCAACCATTTTTAAGTGTTCAGTTTAGTGGTATTAAGTACATTCACATCGTTGTACAACCATCACCACCATCCACCTCCAACACGTTTTCATCTTCCTAAACTGAGACTTTTCATAAGAACTAGCCTGTGGTATGATATGAGTGTGTGTGGTAAGTTGCTTCAATCCTTTCTGACTCTTTGCAACCCTTTGGACTGTAACTGCCAGGCTCCTCTGTCCATGGATTTCTCCAGGCAAGAATTCTAGAGTGGGTTGCCATGCCCTCCTCCAGGGGATCTTCCTGACGCAGGGATCAAGCTCATATCTTTTATATCTCCTGCATTGTCAGCGGAGAAGGCAATGGCACCCCAGTCTAGTACTTTTGCATGGAAAATCCCTTGGATGGAGGAGCCTGGTAGGCTGCAGTCCATGGGGTCGCTGAGAGCTGGGCACGACTCAGTGACTTCATTTTACTTTTCACTTTCATGCATTGGAGAAGGAAATGGCAACCCACTCCAGTGTTCTTGCCTGGAGAATCCCAGGGATGGCGGAGCCTGGTAGGCTGCAGTCCATGGGGTCGCTGAGAGCTGGGCACGACTCAGTGACTTCATTTTACTTTTCACTTTCATGCATTGGAGAAGGAAATGGCAACCCACTCCAGTGTTCTTGCCTGGAGAATCCCAGGGATGGCAGAGCCTGGTGGGCTGCCGTCTATGGGGTCGCACAGAGTTGGACACGACTGAAGTGACTTAGCAGCAGCAGCAGCATTGGCAGGTAGGTTCTTTACCACTAGCACTACCTGGGAAGCCTAGCTTGTGGTGTGTTTCTTTTTTAATTATTTTACCTTCTATGCACTCTGTAACCCAGAAACTTATATTCCATTTGGTTTACAAAGCCACTATCATTTGAGTGGTCTACGTTTGTTCTGATAAGTTTGTTTATGCATGTTTAAATTTTTATTTTGAAACAATCACAGATTTACATAATGTTCCAAGAATAGCACAAATAAATTTTGTCTCTGCACTGTTGGAGGGTAAATTGCTGCCGTGACACCTCATGAGCCCTGCCCAGCTGAGCACATTTCCAACAAACAGGGCACAGCCTCCAGTTTACCCACAGAATGGCCATCATGGTCAGAAGAGGAAGACTGATATGTCACCCACCGTGGAACCCTCAGATCTCATTCAGGCTCTGCCAGTTGCACCAATGGTGTCTTTTAGAGAAAAGGATGAAAAGAGCCAGGGTCTCATGTCGCCTTTAGTTGTCGCGTCTCTTTGGTCCTGTTGCCTCTGTGATAAGACCCCTGTGTTTCCCTGACCCTCATGACCTGAGCATCTGGAAGGAAGAGGGCTCGCCTCTTCCTCTGGGCTTGTCTGGTGTTTCCTCATGATGATACTTCGGCTGCACATCCTCACAAGGAAGCCATGCCTCTTCTCACGCAAAGATTGGTCAGCGGTGCCCACACTGGCTCTGTGCCCTCTTGGCGACAGTAACTTTGCTAACTCAAGTCAAGTGGCGTCTGCCAGACTTCTCCTTTTTAAAGTCGCTCCTTTTCCGTTTGTAATAATTATTCTGTTGGAGGTACTCTAAGACTACTCCTTATTAAATTTCCCATTTATTTATTTTGGGGTTTTGTATCACTGTTGATTCATGGAGTATTATTTAAAACGGTCAGTTACTATTATAACTCTTCTCTCTCTCTCTCCCTCTGGTTTTGGCCATGTGGTACATTAGTTCCCCAACCCAGGGTGGAACCCATGCGCCTACAGCGGAAGCATGGAGTCCTAACCACCGGACCACCAGGACATGCGCGCGTTTCAGTATCTTTAACCCCAGTTCAGCACCACAGGCCTCACTCCACTTCTCTCTCTCCCCGGATTGGTAACTCGTCTCTCCGACAGTCAGAACCCTGCGCGCGTCATCCCTGGTGCTTTACTTATTTAATCTAAAGTCACCCCTCCCCTCTCCTGCGTATCCCTCCTCCTCCTCCCCACACGGATCCCTTTCCACCACCTCGCCCCTGACCCGGATCCTCGCCCACTCCTGCCGGCGGCACTCCTTACCCTCCTCAGCCTCCAACAGCCAGAGCCAGGTCACCCTGCGCTGCAGACCGGCCTGTGCCCAACAGGGCTATGATGTCCCACCCCTGAGCTCCTGCTCAGGTGCTTCTCACAGGTGTCTGAATGTCTAGCGGTCTGTCTTCTGTGTTCCTTACTTATGTATGTTTTTATTTGCGTTCCTTATTTCCACTATGGGGTGCAGATATTATGGCTTCCAGTAAACAAAGTTTGGGATTTCAGGGGGTTTATAAACAAGTTTGCTCTCAACGCCTCACAGCACCTCCCTCCAGAGCTCTGTGTGAACCAGATAAGCAGCGTTCCTGCAACTGAAAAGCAGCACAACCCGAGAGTCCCGCAGGCTGGAAGACACTGCCCTCAGGGGACACGCGGTGTGTGTCCAGCGCCTGGAGCTCCCGGCAGTCACATGCTCCTTAGTACCACGTGGACTGTGTGATGTCGATCACCTTCCTCAGAATCGTGCAGTGTTGGGGCCTCTCTCTGAGGCGTGCTGTCTCCCAGCCAGCCCCCAACTGGCCCTGGAGGGGAGAAACCACTCTCTGGGGGCTCCCCACTGCCCCCAGCAGCTGGCCCTGTCATCAGAGTGTCTTGGCTGTGTGGATCCTTGAGGTTTTTATTGACAACTTAGCTATGCAAAGTAAAGAACTGAGTGCCAATAATAAGCAATCATTAAAAGTCGTTTCATCAGCTGTCATCTCAGGAAGCTGTGGCTCTTAACAAGCTTTTCCCATCAGCAAGATGCTGGGACTGATCAGGAAACTGCTTCCTGAGTGCCACGGCTGCGCCGTCTGGGCACACGTGCTTTTGCTTCATCTGATTCTGTATGTACGGACGTGATGACAGCCGTTAGTCAGTTTCCAACTCAGCAACTTCAGGAGAAGAATAGCTCGACACCTACTGCCATCAGGACTGGTTGAGGTGTCCATTTTAGCCCACGCTGTTGTGCTAGCCCACCCTCCCAGGCTGTAGGGTTCACACTCAGGGCTTCTGACCCCACCCAGATTGGGTCCCAAGGCAGCTGTGGGGCCCACAGTATAGGCCACGTGTCAGATCTGGGCCTTTTTTTTTTTTTTTTTCTTCAGAAAATCATGCTTCCTTTCCACTGATTGGCTCAAACATCAGGGTGCCTGGTACGTCTGGGAGCAGCACCACTCAGCCTTGAAAAACACAGGCCATCACGACTGCTGAGAGCTGCCTAAACGTCAGGTTCAGTGTGGCCAGGCGTCTTTTCATGTTAGTAGGAAGTGCAGTCATGGGAGTACTGTGTGTCCAACACGTGGGACCACAAAGAAAAGAAGCGAGATCTCAGTTGTGCCTGAGCTTTCCCCAAGCCCCTGGTCAGGCATGACCAAGCCCTGGCCCAGAGAAAACTGCTGAGGGTCCTGACCCTGCACTGGCTTCCTAGGGGCCTCTGCCCAGCGAGCGATCCTGGGGGTTGGGCCCCCTGGGGCGCTCACGGCAGGAGACGGCACATCAGCTGCTCCTTCTTTCTTTTAAAGGTTGACTGAGTTTATTTTTTGGCTGTGGTGGGTCTTCACTGCTGCCCAAGGACTTCCTCTCGTTGCAGAGAGCAGGGGCTGCTCTGCATCACGATGCGCAGGCTCTGTGGTTGCTTCACAGCACGTGGGTTCTTCCCGGACCAGGGCGGATCAAACCAGTGTCTCTTGCATTGCAAGGCAGAGTTTCAACCACTGGACCGCCAGCGCAGCCCCACATCAGCTTTTTTATTTAACCCAAATCTGCCTCTGGCTAATGTCTGCAACAAGCCTTTAGGATAAAAACTAAAACCAAACCTGCACAGAGGATTTAAAGGCCAGTACCCAGGTGGCTCAGTGATAAAATAATCTGCCTGCCAATGCAGGAAACACTAGTTTGCTCTCTGGCTCTGGAAGAGCCCCTGGAGGAGGAAGTGGCAACCCGCTCCAGCATTCTTGCCTGGAAATCCCACGGACAGAGCCTGGCCAGCTACAGTCCACAAGATCGCGAAGAGTCAGACATGACTGAGCACAGACTCGAGGCACTGACGGGGTGTGGGCCTCAGCAAGGCAGCTCCGCGAGCCCCAGCATCATTGCCCCAACCTTCCAGGGGCCCCGCGCAGACGTCCACTTCACTCCTGCTCTGAAGATGAGCAGAGTGGAGTCCACAGAGCGGGTTGCACCGCAGTAACCCATAGCCAGGCCACGTGCTGCCCCTCCACGCGCTGCTCTTGCTTGAGGAGAGAACCCTGCACCCACAGGCCCCAGGCACTGCCTCCGTGTCTGCGTCTCTGGCTGCCACCACGGCGGCTCCTGGCCTCTGCCATCTGCCTCCTCCCGTGAGTGCAGCGTCCTAACTGGCCGTGTCCTAGGACCGCCCTGGTGCCTGACACACCGTGTACACAGCTTGTATTTTTGTTGAATTAAGAGCAGTTTCTGGTGACTGATACCTATTAAGTGAAATCCTTTTTACCTAGTGCATCTTACGGGATTCAGGAAGATTGGGTGTCTGGGGCCTGACTCGGAACACAAGGCTCCTCGTTCATGTCACCCTGAAGAGAGCGCCGTCCTCTGTGTGAGCCATGGTGCCAGTGTTCCTGGAAGCCCTACCTACAAGTTCCAGGAGTGTCCGTCCAACGCCTCCTCCAGCCTGTGGCAGGGAGGTGGGCACATCTTCCAGGGCCGAGATGCCCGTGCCCCACCCGTGCTCTCCTCTGTGTGCTGTCTGGGTGCTCCCGTGGTGGCACTCTCCGGAGGCCAAGCGTATCCTCGGAGTACACTCCCCTCCTCATCCTTCCCTTGAAACACCTGTCCTTCTTGGTGTCTGGAGCAGCGCTCCTGAGGAGAACTAATAAACCCTTTTTGGAGATCTTTGAAGTCAGCTGGGCAGACCCATGACTGGCCCCGTCGCCTTCCTGAAACCCGTGGGGCTGAGTGCAGGACAGGACTCTGTTGGGGTTTCAGGTGTGCGGTGCTGACAAGGACTGAAGCAGCGCCTGTGTGAAGTGCCTGAGCCTCGGAGCAGGAACAGCTACACACTCCAGCGTGGCTCAGGCTGCACTTGCAAGTTAGCTCGAGAGCCGGCTTGGTTAAAAAGCTTTGGCTCTTGGAGCACCCCTGGAAGAGCTGCCAGGCACTCCAGGCAATCCGCACCGAGCACCCTGCCCTGTCTTCCCCGAGCCTGCCTGTCCCCTGTGCTGGCCTCGAGTGCACCCCCGTGCATCCCTTCGTCTCAGGAACGAGACGTCCCAGCTCTGCCAGCCTTGCACCGGCAGCTGCTGTCAGCCGAGTGGCTGTAAACAACTGCCACGCAAAGGACCACCCTCCTCACCGCTGCTCCCTGGGCCCGGGTGGAAGCTCTCAGGCATAGTCATCCAGCATTTTTTTAAATTTTTCACTTATGTTTCCCTTCCTCCTCAGCCACTCAGAGCTGTTGCAATTGTAACATCGTGGTCGGTAGTTTCAGCCTTCTGGTTGGGTCTGTCCCAAAGACTGCTCTTTGGGCCAGTGTGTGACTTCTTTTGGAATTCAGACCCCTTTTGTGATTGGTTGGTGTTGGAGAAGACTCTTGAGAGTCCCTGGGACTGCAAGGAGATCCAACCAGTCCATTCTGAAGGAGATCAGCCCTGGGGTTTCTTTGGAAGAAATGATGCTAAAGCTGAAACTCCAGTACTTTGGCCACCTCATGCAAAGAGTTGACTCATTGGAAAAGACTCTGATGCTGGGAGGGATTGGGGGCAGGAGGAGAAGGGGACAACAGAGGATGAGCTGTCTGGATGGCATCACGGACTCGATGGATGCGAG
>SJYX01007411.1:308044-330930 GCA_006410675.1 Oreotragus oreotragus
ACTTAGCACACAGATTCTTATAAAGCATCGCTTTCTTGCAGTGTCTGTTCCTCTGTTGCAGTTTCTTCTTAGGGCTTAGCCATTCGCTGAAGTTATCCTGTGGGTTTGCCTCTGGTGTGTCTCCTGATCCCCTCCCTGGAACGCCAGCCCAGGAACGCACAGACATGCCTGCAGCATATCCCAGCCCAGTTGCGGGCTTGGCCCACAGTCGATATCAGCAAACCTGGTCATGGTGTGAAAGTGACTAACCTTTCTCAACAGGGAATGCTCCTTTTGACGGTCAGCTAGAACCTGCTTGACAGCAGTTCCCAGGCCAATCCCAGGGAGCTAGGTCCGGGGCAGGCCTGAAAATCTGATTTCCAGCCTGGGAACGGATTGGACACGGTTGTGTGTGTTGCTGGGCTGGTCACCTCCCTGTGCAGGACTCAGCAAAGTAAAGGTCACACCTTGGGTAGCCCAACTTCAGAAGCTTCTAGATATCGTTCAGTTGAAATTAGAGCATTTCTTGGGATGAGAAATAAGTTTGTTTAAGGTAGACAGAAACCATCCGTAAGTGCTGTTTTTCTTGGCTGTTGCTCTTAAATGTTCTCAAAGCCTCACAGGAGAGCATGGACTAGTTTTCTAGACATTTTACTTGGCTGCATTTTCTATTACAACATTTCTCTGTCTTGTCCTTTTGCCCTGTTGCCACAAGAACACAGAGCTGAAGCAAACGCCATGCCATTTTTACTGAGCATGAGCAGCTCAGTAGTTTATGACAGAATCACAGGCCTTTAATTAACAACTGCAAGCGTGTATTGAAATGAAAACTACTTGCACATTTGGTTGAGATTTCAGCGCTTAGGTTGTGATGTATTTTAACTAAGGATTGATTAGAACTGATGGTAATTTGCATAGTGTTGTACTCCTTCAGTCTGATGAATATCTAACATTCATGTCAGCTGTGATTTCAGAAATTGGTGAGTGTTTGCTAAAGGAATATTCTTTGGTTTTTTGCCCTTTTTTTGCCTCACCACTAGTCTTGTGAAATCTTAGTTCCTGATAAGGGCCCTTGGCAGTGAAAGCACAGAGACCTAACTAGCAGACCACCAGGGCACTCCCTAAAGAAATATTCTTTGTGAAGTCCTATGGATGGTAAAGAATCTGCCTTCAGTGTGGTAGACCCAGGTTCGATCCGTGGGTTGGAAAGATCCCCTGGAGAAGAGAATGGCAACCTACTCCAGCATTCTTGCCTGGAAAGTGCCATGGTCAGAGGATCTTGGCAGGCTACAGCCCTTGGGGTCACAAAGAGTTGGACACAACTGAGCAATGAACACGTTCACTTTCATGAGACTGAGCAAGTCTAGTGATTTGAAACAAGGCTTCAGGGACTGCCCTGGTGGTCCACTGACTAAAACTCTTCAGGGGACCTGGGTTCAATCCCTGGTCAGGAAACTAGATCCCCCATACTACCCCCAAAATACCTGTCCTGCCCCTCAACTAAAGATCCTGCGTGCTGCTCTAAGACCTGTGCAGCCAAAGAAATAACATACAAAAAATTTTTTTTAATTAAACAAGGCTTCATCTAGAATCTTGCTTAAAGAACTGACCTGGGAAACATTGCCTCAAACGTAATTGCAGACAGTTTTCAACACCAGCAGGCTGTGTTCCAAATTATCCCCAAGAAGCAAGAATCTAAAGGTCCCTTGGCAGTGCGGGTGGCCAGCTGGTCCAAATGCCATTGCCCAGCACCAACCCCATCTGGAGGCCAATTTGGGGGTGAGGTGGAGGATGAGAGGGGAGTTGTCAGTGGCATCACTGACTCCCTGGGTGACTCCAGCCACACAGGGATGCCCTTCAGCCTGTAAGTAGGTGACATCTCCCATCTTTACTTTGCTCAACTGTCCCTTTCCAGGTTCTGGTCCCATCAGGACTGACACCTACAGGACAGTGTCTGACTTGAAGTAGTGCCTCAAAAGGGTCCCCAGTACGTCTAAGTGTGTGTGTGTGAGAGTGTGTGTGTGTGTGTGTGTGTGTGTGTGCGCGCACGCGTGCACGCGCTTTAGGGAGATGCCCCTTATCAGGTTAAGTAGGGTTCTTTCTGTTCCTGGTTTGCTAAGGGTTTTTATCATTAATGAGTGTTTTAATCAATTTGTTTCTTTTGCATCTTTTGAGATATGCTTTTTCTCCTTGGGGTTACTGTGGTGTTTTATGTTGATAGATTTACATTGCTTTTCATTGACAATGGTAATTTTTACTGACAGAGTTTGGAAGCCCCCATGTTCAGAGGTGAGTCTCCTTGGCTGTGGCCCCTGTATCTGCTCTCACGCACGCACACAGATGCTGCTGACTTGGGGCTGCTGACCATGTTTTACGGTCTTGGCTCTGATCATGAGCGCGTGGGGCTGTGACTCTGCATGCGAGCCCCCACCTTCAGTCTCCATCTGTGAGCGGCTGCTCTTCCTGTGTCTCTCTTTTCTAAAAGTGTTGCACGAAGGCACTCTCTCTTCCTTGAGGGCCTGGTAGTGCTGGTCCCTAAAATGTCCTGCTAGCCTTTGGGGAGAGGTTTCTTAGCACAAGTCCCTATTTCTGGGCCCTGATTCCGTGAGGCCAGGAATGTTACGGGAACCAGAGCCCTGGCAGTGGAGGAGCCAGCAACCGTCCCTGGGTCCCTGGGGAGCAGGGTGGTCCCACACAGCCATGCAGAGACTGCTGTGGCCTTCAGAGCCCTCAGGGCGGGCAGTGGGGCGGCGGGGTGGGCAGCTGGGCAGGTCAGTCTCCCCAGGGGACCCGACCTGAGCCAGGACCTGCCTGATGGGACATCTCTGCTTCCACGTTGGGAAAGTGTCTCTGAGGCAGGAGTGGCCTGGGATCCAGGCCCGAAGGCAGGCAGCCAGGTTGGAGCTGAGTGAGTGAGGACAGTGGGCAGCAGCAGGCAGTGCCAGGGAGCTTCCCGGAACAGAGCCTGAGGAAGTAGGGGCCGGGGGTCACCGCCCACGCCCACTGGGGTGGGGCCACCTGCTGCTCCTGCTCTGGCCCCGCGTCTTCAGGGTGGGTCCCCGGGCCGCCTGGGGGGCCTCCCACTGCCCGCACCTCCCTCTCGTTGTGCTGCCCCCGACCCTGCCCAGCCGCCTCCTCCCCCCAGTCACCGCCCGCTGCCTTCCTCAGGGCATCACCCCCACCTCCTCCTGTCCCCATGCTGTTGCTTTGGCTGAGGCGGTCACTCCTGGGTCAGGAAGCCTGTTCTGCCTTCTCTGCAAAGGAAGCAGCCGCAGCCTGAATTCCTGCCACATCTGTGATGCCACCAGCCTGGCGTTGTTGGGGTTTGAAGGGCCTTGCTTCCTCACTACATGGATCTTCCCATGAGAATGGATTACTCTTCCCTTACAACCCGGGCCCGTCCCCTTCCTCCTTGCCTAAGGCCTCAGCGTTCCCTTGATGGGAGCACCTGGAATGTTCCCTCAGCATCTCATGTCCAGACTCCTTCAGGGGAGCAGCACCATCCCCACCCCAAGACTGAGAATGGTTGTGACACAAGGAGGCAGGCCTCCCACAATGTGTAAGAGGAGGCAGCTTTGCCCCCCGTGGGTATCACCACAGGATTGCCCCTCACCTGGACTTTGCAGCTGGGCTAGGGCGCCCCCGGCTGCACCCACAGCCTCTGGGAGCAACCCAGGCGCAGGGTGTCCCTGGCCACGGGAAGCGTTCTGGCTCACCGCTGTCCAGGACCAATGTGAGACACAAGGAAGGAAACAGGAAAGGGAAACAAAAAATGCAGCAGACATCTAAAAGAATAAGCTCAAAAATCTCATTAGATCCCGCAGACATAAATTCACCTGTCACCCTGCTGCCCCTCACGTTTGTGCTGGCCTTTACGGAGACAGAAGGCAGACCAGACACGACCTTTTGAGGAGTCCTTGTCCAGATTGGAACTGAGGGAAACACACTAAAATCTCCTGCTTTGTACTGCATGCGTAGAAGAAAAATTGTCAGGGAAGGGGAAGGGTCCAGAGGCACTCCAGGGACCGGGGCACCTGAAGGCAGTGAAGCAGAGGTGTGAGGGCCCCTCTGCACCCGCGCCCGTGGACGTCTCCTCAGACACTGTTAGGCCCAGCGGCACACGGGCGGAGGCGCAGAGTCCCAGACCACAGTCTTGCTGAGCAGTGCTGTTGGAACTCCGCTGCTCACCGGTCTACTATCATCTGGAGCGAGGTCAGTTCCTGGCTGGGCTCTCTTACTGGTTTGTAGATGAAAGAGGTCTCTCCTCCTCTGCTTGAAATGAAGTGTTAGCCACTCAGGCGTGTCCGATTCTTTGCAGCCCTGCAAGCTGTAGCCCGCCAGGCTCCTCTGTCCATGGGATTCTCCAGGCAAGAATACTGGAGTGGGTAGCCATTCCCTTCTCCAGGGGATCTTCACAACCCAGGGATCGAACCCAGGTCTCCTGCATTGCAGGAGGATTCTTTACCCTCTGAGCCACCAGGGAAGCTCTGTCCTCTGCTTAGAAGGCCACAGTGCTGTGGATTAGGGCCCTGCCCCTATCACCTCATTTGACCTTAATTTCTTCCTCACAGGCCTTATTTCACATAGACATTTGGGGTTTCATGTGTGAATTTGGGGAACAGAAGTTAGTCCGTAGAAGTTCCATATTGTTTCTTATAAAAAACGTAATGTGTTGATGTTCGTAATTTTATTTTACCTCACTGTGTGGTTTTTAAACCCACAGTAAACTGGGAACACAAGGAAATGTGGTGGTTTGGCAGGGAGTGCCTCTGCTTTAGATCCCAGCTCCTCCTCTGAACGCCTCTAACTGACAGTGTCTCTGAGCTGAGCTCCTGGTCTCCAGAGCCTTATTGTTTCTTATAAAAAACGTAATGTGTTGATGTTCGTAATTTTATTTTACCTCACTGTGTGGTTTTTAAACCCACAGTAAACTGGGAACACAAGGAAATGTGGTGGTTTGGTGGGGAGTGCCTCTGCTTTAGATCCCAGCTCCTCCTCTGAACGCCTCTAACTGACAGTGTCTCTGAGCTGAGCTCCTGGTCTCCAGAGCCACCTGTTCCAACGTCGAGGGCCCTGGGGGAGCGGAGGAGCACCCCTGGGGCCGGAAACGAGCTTGCTGTGATTGATAGTAACGGGTCATCTGCACGTGTGTGCGAGGAAGCTAACTTCACATGTGCTGATGGCCGCAGTCAAGCCAGGGACAGGATGCTGGGAGACGGCTGGGCCGTGCTGAGGGCGACCAAGGGCTCCACACGGGGGCCGCTGGCAGGGCCCAGAGGTGCTCAGCAGAGCTGTGTCCACAGCTGGGACCATGGTACATTCGCAAAATGTGCAAGTTTGAAGACACAAAACTTCTAACGTGTGTACACCTGCCGTAATATACGCACGGTTAGCACCACGGGGCCTGGGGTGTGACAGGCATATTGTCTCCTTGTTGTAGTTCTTCAGTCGCTAAATTGTGTCCAACTCTTTGTGACGCCATGGACGGCAGCATGCCAGACTGCCCTGTCCTTCACTATCTCCCTGAGTTTGCTCAAACTCATGTCCATTGAGCCAGTGATGCCATCCAACCATCTCATCCCGTCACTCCCTTTTCCTCTTGCCCTCAACCTTTCCTAGCATCAGGGTCTTTTCCAGTGAGGTGGCTCTTCACATCAGGTAGCCAAAGTATTGGAGCTTCAGCTTCAGCACCAGTCCTTCCAATGAATATTTAGGACTGATCTCCTTTAGGAATGACTGGTTTGATCTCCTTGCTCTCCAAGGAGTCTTCAGCACCACAGTTGGAAAGCAAAAATTCTTCGGTGCTCAGCCTTCTTTATGATCCAGCTCTCACACCCATAAATGACTACTGGAAAAACCATAGCTTTGATTCTAAGAGCCTTTGTCAGCAAAGTGATGTCTCTGCTTTTTAATACATTGTCTGGGTTTGTCATAGCTTTTCTTTAAAGGAGCAAGCGTCTTTTAATTTCATGGCTGCAGACACCGTCTGCAGTAATTTTGGAGCTCAAGAAAATGAAATCTGACATTGTTTCCACTTTTTCCCCACCTATTTGCCATGAAGTGATTGGACCAGATTCCATGATCTTAGCTTTTTGAATGTTGAGTTTTAAGCCGGCTTTGTCACTACCTTCTTTCACCTTGATCAGGAGGCTCTTTACTTCCTCTTCACTTTCCATCCTTAAAGTGAAATCATCCGCACATCTGAGGTTTGATATCTCTCCCAGAAGTCTTTATTCCAGCTTATGAGTCATCCAGCCTGGCATTTCTCGTGATGTACTCTGCATGTAAGTTAAACAAGGAAGGTGACAATATACAGCCTTGACATACTCCTTTCCCAGTTTGGAACCAGTCCATTTTTCCATGTCCAGTTCTAACTGTTGCTTCTTGTCCTGCATACAGGTTTCTCAGGAGGCAGGTGAGGTGGTCTGGTATTCTCATCTCTTCAAGAATATTCCACAGTTTGTTGTGACCACACAGTCAAAGGCTTTAGAGTACTCAATGAAGCAGAAATAGATATGTTTTGTTTTTCTTTTTTGGATTTCTCTTGCTTTTTCTATGATCCAGAAGATGTTGGCAATTTTTTTTCTCTGATCCCTCTGCTTTTTCTAAATCCACCTTATACATCTAGAAGTTCTCAGTTCACGTACTGCTGAAGCCTAGCTTGGAGAATTTTGAGCATAATCTTGCTAGCATATGAAATGAGTGCAATTGTATGGTAATTTGAACATTCTTTGGCACTGCCTTTCTTTAGGATTAAAATGAAAACTGACCTTTTCCAGTCCTATGGCCACTGCTGAGTTTTCCAAATTTGCTGGCATATTGAGCACAGCACTTTAACCGCATCATCTTTTAGGATATGAAATAGCTCAGCTGGAATTCCATCACCTCCACTAGCTTTGTTTGTAGCAATGCTTCCTAAGGCCCACTTGACTTCACACTCCAGGATGTCAGGCTCTAGGCGAGTGGCCACACCATCGTGGTTTTATGGGTCATTACGGGCTTTTTTGTATGGTGCTTCCCTGGTGGCTCAGAGGTTAAAGCGTCTACCTCCAATGCGGGAGACCTGGGTTCGATCCCTGGGTCGGGAAGATCCCCTGGAGAAGGAAATGGCAATCCACTCCAGTATTCTTGCCTGGAGAATCCTGTGGACAGAGAAACCTAGTAGGTTACAGTCCACGGGGTCGCAAAGAGTCGGACACGACTGAGCAACTTCACCACCCGCCCCCCGCCCGTGTGTTCTGGCTGCCTTTTCTTAATGTCTTCTGCTTCTGTTTCTGTCCTTTATCGAGCCCATCTTTGCATGAAATGTTCCCTTGGTATCTCTAGTTTTCTTAAAGAGACCTTTAGACTTCCCCTTTATATTCTGTTCCTCTATTTCTTTGCAATGTTCACTTAAGAAGGCTTTCTTATCTCTCCCTGCTATTCTCTGGAACTCTGCATTCAGTTGGGTGTATCTTTCCCTTCCCCCTTTGCCTTTCACTTCTCTTCTTTTCTCAGCTACTTGTAAGGCCTTCTCAGACAACCACCTTGCTTCCTTGCATTTCTTTTTCTTGGGGATGGTTTTGATCACCACCTCCCGTACAGTGTTATGAACCTCCTTCCATACAGGCACTCCATCTACCAAATCTAGTATACTGAATCTGTTTGTCACTTCCACTGTATAATCATAGGGATTTGATTTAGGTCATACCTGAATGGCCTCGTGGTTTTCCCTATTTTCTTCAATTTGAACCTGAATTTTGCAATAAGGAGTTCATGATCTGAGTCACAGTCAGCTCCAGGTCTTGTTTTTGCTAACCGTATAGAGTTTCTATATCTTCAGCTGCAAAGAATACGATCCATCTGATTTCTATATTGACCATCTGGTGATGTCCATGTGTAAAGTCATCTCTTGTGTTGTTGGAAGAAGGTGTTTACTATGACTAGTGTGTTCTCTTGGCAAAACTCTGTTAGCCTTTGCTGTGCTTCATTTTGTACTCCAAGGCCCAACTTGCCTGTTACTCCAGGTATCTCTTGACTTTCTACTTTTGCATTCCAGTCCCCTCTGATGAAAAGGACATCTCTTTTTTTGGTGTTAGTTCTAGAAGGCCTTGTAAGTCATCACAGAACCATTCAGCTTCAGCTTCTTCGGCATTAGTGATTGGGGCATAGACTTGGATTACTGTGATGTTGAGTGGTTTGCCTTGGAAATGAACCAAGATCTTTCTGTCATTTTTGAGACTGCAACCAAGTACTGCATTTTGGACTCTTTTGTTGACTATGAGGGCTAGCTGCTCCATTCCTTCCAAGGGATTCTGGCCCAAAGTGGTAGATATAATGGTCATCTGAATTAAATTCGCCCATTCTGGTCCATTTTAGTTCACTGACTCCTAAAATGTCGATGTTCACTCTTGCCATCTCCTGTTTGACTACTTCCAGTTTACCTTGATTCATGGACCTAACATTCGAGTTTCCTATGCAGTATTTTTCTTTACAGCATCAGACTTTACTTTCACCACCAGACACATCCACAACTGGATGTTGTTTCTGCTTTGGCTCAGCCTCTTCTTTCTTTTTGTAGGTATTTCTCCTCTCTTCCCCATTGGTTTATTGAACATCTACTGACTTGGGGAGTTCATCTTTCAGTATTATATCATTTTGCCTTTTCATACTGTTCGTGGGGTTCTCAAGGCAAGAATACTGAAGTGGTTTGGCATTCCCTTCTCTGGTGGACCATGTTTTCTCAGGCCTTGACCAGCAGGGACATGCCCTTCGGCCGCTCCATGAAGCTGGGTGTCATCCCTGGTGCCCTGGTTGTCCACTGCTGGTCCTCATTGAGCATGTAAACTGTCAGTGGCCATGCAACTCAAAGGTCAAGGCAAAGCTCCTGCTGGAGTAGCTTGGAAGGGAGTCTGGGGAAGGCTGGAGCATAGGTTGGAGGACGCCTAGGAGCAGAGGGCTCCAGGGTCTCTCTGCTGCTGCTGGCTGCCCTGGGGCCAATCCGCTGCCCAGGAGTACCCTTATTCCTGGGCATCTAGGCAGGTTTGGTTTTTCACAGTTTCAGTGTGGTCTTGTGTGTCCTATAAATATAACATCTACTGGTGTCCTTGTTCCTGTAGGGTAAGTTCTCAGAACAGGAACAAGATGTTAATCAGCATTTCAAAGCACCCCTCCAAAAAAGGTCACAATAATGCATACCCCGTAACAAGGAATGAGAAAAGGATGCTCTCTTTGTCCTCAGGGTTCTCTGTGAGCGTTTTCAGCTGAGAATAGGTCCCATAGTTTTCTGGTGGTGGTGGTGTTTTTTTAATCTCCTGCACCTGGCTGGGTGCTTGACTTATGATGGTTCTCAGATATTTTGCTGTCATTGTTCAGTCACTAAGTCATGTCCAACTCTTTGCAACCTCATGGGCTGTAACACGCCAGACTCCTCTGTCCTCCACTATCTCCTGGAGTTTGCTCAGATTCATGTCCACTGAGTCAGTGATGCTGTCTAACCCTCTTGTCCTCTGACACACTTTCTCTTTTTGCCTTCAGTCTTTCCCATCATCCGTGTCATTTCCAGTGAGTCAGCTCTTCACTGACAATGTATTGGAGCTTCAGCTTCAGCATCAGTCCTTCCAATGAATATTCAAGATCAGTTTCCTTTAGGATTAACTGGTTTGATGTCCTTGCAGTCCATGGAATTCTCAAGTCTTCACCAGTGCCACAATTCAAAAGTATCAGTCCTTCAGCGCTCAGCCTTCTTTCTGGTCCAACTCTCATATCCATACATGACTACTGGAAAAGTCATAGCTCTGACTACATGACCTTTGTCAGCAAAGTGACATCTCTGCTTTTTAACACATTGTCTAGGTTTATCATAGCTTTCCTTCCAAGTAGCAAGCGTCTTTTAATTTCATGGCTGCTGTCACCATCCGCAGTGATTTTGGAGCCTGAGAAAATAAAATCTGTCACTGCTTCCACTTTCTCCCCATCTATTTGCCATGAAGTGATGCAGATTACACCACCCTTATGGCAGAAAGTAAAGAGGAACTTAAAGGCTCTTGATGAAAGTGAAAGAGGGGAGTTAAAAAGTTGGCTTAAAGCTCAACATTCAGAAAATGAAGATCATGGCATCCGCTCCCATCACTTCATGGGAAATGGATGGGGAAACAGTGGAAACAGTGTCAGACTTTATTTTTTTGGGCTCCAAAATCACTGCAGATGGTGACTGCACCCATGAAATTAATTATTATTCCTTGGAATTCTTATTTCTTGGAAGAAAAGTTATGACCAACCTGGATAGTATATTCAAAAGCAGAGACATTACTTTGATGACTAAGGTCCATCTAGTCAAGGCTATGGTTTTTCCTGTGGTCATGTATGGATGTGAGATCGGACTGTGAAGAAGGCTGAACGCCAAAGAATTGATGCTTTTGAACTGTGGTGTTGGAGAAGACTCTTGAGAGTCCCTTGGACTGCAAGGAGATCCAACCAGTCCATTCTGAAGGAGATCAACCCTGGAATTTCTTTGGAAGGAATGATGCTAAAGCTGAAACTCCAGTACCTTGGCCACCTCATGAGAAGAGTTGACTCATTGGAAAAGACTTTGATGCTGGGAGGGATTGGGGGCAGGAGGAGAAGGGGATAACCAAGGATGAGATGGCTGGATGGCATCACAGACTCGATGGACGTGAGTCTGAGTGAACTCCGGGGGATGGTGATGAACAGGGAGGCCTGGTGTGCTGCGATTCATGGGGTCGCAAAGAGTCGGACACGACTGAGTGACTGAACTGAACTGAACTGAACTGAACTGATGGGACCAGATGCCAAGATCTTAGTTTTTTGAATGTGGAGTTTTAAGCTGGCTTTTTCACTCTCCTCTTTCACCTTCATCAAGAGATTCTTTACATTCCTCTTCATTTTCTGCCATTAGAGTGGTATCATCTGCATATCTGAGATTGTTGATATTTCTCACAGCAATCTTATTTCCAGTTTTCGATTCATCCAGCCCAACATTGGAGAAGGCAATGGCACCCCACTCCAGTACTCTTGCCTGGAAAATCCCATGGATGAAGGAGCCTGGTGGGCTGCAGTCCATGAGGTCGCTAAGACCCGGACACGACTGAGCGGCTTCACTTTTACTTTTCACTTTCATGCATTGGAGAAGGAAATGGCAGCCCACTCCAGTGTTCTTGCCTGGAGAATCCCAGGGACAGAGGAGCCTGGTAGGAGGCCATCTGTGGGGTCGCACAGAGTCAGACACAACTGAAGTGACTTAGCAGTAGCAGCCCAACATGTCGTATGATGTTATCTGTATATGAATTAAATTAGCAGGGTGACAATATACAGCCTTGTTGTACTCCTTTCCCAGTTTTGAACCAATTTATTGGCCATTTCTTTTTTTAATATAAATTTATTTATTTTAATTGGAGTTAATTACTTTACAATATTGTATTGGTTTTGTTATACATCAACATGAATCCACCATAGGTATACACGTGTTCCCCGTCTTGAATTCTCCTCCCTCCTCTTTCCCCATACCATCCCTCTGGGTCGTCCCAGTGCACCAGCCCCAAGCATCCAGTGTCATGCATCGAACCTGGACTGGCAATTATTTTCATATATGATATTATACATGTTTCAATGCCATTCTCCCAAATCATCCCACCCTCTCCCTCTCCCACAGAGTCCAAAAGACTGTTCTATACATCTGTGTCTCTTTTGCTATCTCACATACAGGGTTATCATTACCGTCTTTCTAAATTCCATATATATGCNCAGGGTCCTCATTACCATCTTTCTAAATTCCATATATATGTGTTAGTATACTGTATTGGTGTTTTTCTTTCTGGCTTACTTCACTCTGTATAATTGGTTCCAGTTTCATCCATCTTATTAGAACTGATTCAAATGTATTCTTTTTAATGGCTGAGTAATACTCCATTGTGTATATATACCACAGCTTTCTTATCCATTCATCCGCTGATGGACATCTAGGTTGTTTCCATGTCCTGGCTATTATAAACAGTGCTGCAATGAACATTGGGGTACATGTGTCTCTTTCTATTCTGGTTTCCTCGGTGTGTATGCCCAGCAATGGGATTGCTGGGTCATAAGGCAGTTCTATTTGCAATTTCTTAAGGAATCTCCACACTGTTCTCCATAGTGGCTGTACTAGTTTGCATTCCCACCAACAGTGTAAAAGGGTTCCCTTTTCTCCACACCCTCTCCAGGATTTATTGCTTACAGACTTTTGGATCGCAGCCATTCTGACTGGTGTGAAATGGTATCTCATTGTGGTCTTGATTTTCGTTTCTCTGATAATGAGTGACGTTGAGCATCTTTTCATGTGTTTGTTAGCCATCCGTATGTCTTCTTTGGAGAAATGTCTATTTAGTTCTTTGGCCCATTTTTTGATTGGGTCGTTTATTTTTCTGTAATTGAGCTGTATAAGTTGCTTGTATATTTTTGAGATTAGTTGTTTGTCAGTTGCTTCATTTGCTATTATTTTCTCCTTCTTTTCTCTCTCCTGCTCTTCTCATCTTGAACCAATCTGTCTGAATATGCTGTCTCCAGATGCTGATAGTCTTTGCTAGCCTCATGCTTTGGGAATATTGAAGTAGAAAAATCTAAGCTTTTATTTGCAGGGATGTACATAAATACATAAAAGTTGATTGAGTAATCATTTAGGCTAATGTCTAAGGCAACTATTTTGTGGGAAAATCAAAGAAAATAAGATTATACATTTCTCTAATACTACACTTTTAAATGTTATTACTAAATTAACTTAGCTTCCAAACAAGGCATGTATGTAAAGTATACTCAAGCACTGAAGCAAATTTTCATAATTTCTGAAAATGCAATTAAATGTACTCTTAAGGGAGGTTAGATGTTTTAAGCCATATTATTCTGTTATTAAATTACTTAGAGAAGGACTAGTCATTTATTTGAAAATTTAGTTTTTACATATTAGAAGAAATTACATTTGCTACATTACCAATTTACTGAATGATAACCAACTTAGCAAATTTAAAAGTTGACTCATTGTGAAAGACTTTGTTTATGATTATCTTACATTTTATTTTCAAAATAGGAATAAGAGAACTGCAAATTCTAAATATGTGCCTTACATTTCACCCTTTAGTTTGGACGGGATTTTAAAGTTTTTTTTGTGAGACAGAAATAATACATCCAAGTTGTTATCAATATTAACAATTATTCTGTCTATTCTGCCCCAGGTTGTGGTTTAAGAAACAAGGATACAATAATACACACACACACACACACACACACACATACACACACACCCCTTGCCTCCAATTCCAGTTTGCAGGGAGACCCTGTAGCCACAGGTATGCATGCCAATGACCAGGGGGCATGCTCAGTTGCTTGTGGGACCACATTCTACCTCCCTGTCTCCTTTCCAGGCCTCTACCACCTGCAGCAAGCCCCTCCAGCTGCATCTGCTCACCCCTGGTCTGATTCCCAGCACCAGCCTCCACTGTCCTGGGCATTTGGAGAGTTGCAGCAGCCGCTAAAGTACATCAGGGTCCCCACAACCGCAAGTGAGCCTGCAGCTGGCCCCAGCCCTTGCCCCTAGCTGGGAGACCAGCTGTAGTTAAATCCAATGGCGCAAACCCAGGAACTAGAGAGAGGAGTAAATGCAGGCCCCCAAGCAATTGTGGAGGCTGTCAACATGCACTCAAACAACTATAGGATGTCTGTGATCACACATGTGGAAGAGAGGCCAGTGAGGTCAGAGCAGCAGGGAGCAAGTGCACAACTGGAAGGGCTGATGTCAGGGGTGTGCCAGGCAGTGGGGGTTGACTGCAGGCTAGCACCCTGCACTCATCCAGCCAGTGAAGCTTGGGTTGCTGCCATGTGGATCCTAGGTCTACCGAGGGCAGAGAGAGCAAAGCAGGACTGGGGACTCAGGTGGCGGGCATCTGCCAACACAAATATCCATGTGTGAAAACTGACAGAATCTGCAAGGAGTGGGAAGCAGCTATGCTGGACCTGGTTTCACAGTGGCAATAGCTCTGGGGGTCCTCTGCAGAGCTGGACACTGGAAACCCCAGTTCCTCCTGTGTGGCTGCTGCACTTCCTCCTTTTTCTAGTGTCCTCTGCTTGTCTCAGCTTCGCTGGTGGCTGGATGGGGTTAGACCAAAGCAAGTCCTTTGAGTGGTGCCCTGGAGAAGCTGGTTTCTCATCTCATCCTCACTTTTTCAGCAAGGGAATCTCTTGTAGCTGTTGAGCTTCCTTTCGACACTGAACTGTGCCAGCCTGGGAGCAGGAGAATGCAGGAAACATGAGGTTTTTCTTCCTTCCTTATTTCTGTGATTTTTCTTGGTGTTTTCTCATTTCACTGGCTTGCTGAAGTCAACTACATGGGCTCTCCCAAAGTATTTTTTGTTCATGAATAGTTGCCAAGTGATTGGTATCCATGAAAGGCTGAGGCTGGGGGTTTCTTTTTTTACCACCTTGGTGACATCACTCCTTAATTGACCTTGATTTTTTAATCTATTTGACATAAAATATATTTCATAAACAAAGACCTAATAACTTTGCTGCCATGGATAATAATTAAAAGGAGATAATAAAACTTAAATGTCTTAATCTTCATGTTTTTATTGTGTAATAGATATGGCTCTTGAATATGTACAATCACTTATATTTATCTAATTTTACAAATAGAGATAATATTCTCAAGCATTATACCTCCATATTTATCTAAGTTACCTAGGTTTAACTATTATAATAATAACCCACTCTCTATCTTGGTGTTTTACAATAGTCTAAGAAATTACCAAATTTGCTTAGTTTTGGTAGTTGATCTTTGACAAACACAAACTGTTTCCAAATATTTCATTTATAAAGTTTATTTTGAAAAGCCCCAATACTGCTGATACTTATATAACTCCTCTTTGTTTCATTCTTGCAAAACCCAGAAGGCACCAGGGAATGACTGCAATGAATCACAAACATGAATATTTCAGTACTTTAAGGACGTTTTCTCAGCATGCTGTAGAATGTAAAATCAAGTGCTGTTTATACCATGTCAAGAAGAAAAAAAATAGTGAGTATAGGATTTTCCAAAGTAAAGCCAGCCAATTCCAAATCTTTTCTTAATGAAGAGTTACTATGAGAATATAGTGGGGTTAAAGAAGATGACCAAAATGGGTCTAACAGTTTTTATAAACAAAAGAAAGTGTGGGGGTCATTTAGCAGCTATAGGAAAGGGAATATCATGACCCCAACTGAAGTGTTGGGGAAAAACTGGGCCATAGATTTTTCAATTAGTCTCACACTTGCACATTTCATACCTATTAAGAAGAATACACAGAAGAACTGTACAAAAAAGATCTTCATGATCCAGATAATCATGATGGTGTGATCACTCGCCTAGAGCCAGATATCCTGGAATGTAAAGTCAAGTGGGCCTTAGGAAACATCACTACGAACAAAGCTAGTGGAGGTGATGGAATTCCAGTTGAGCTATTTCAAATCCTGAACAATGATGCTGTGAAAGTGCTGCACTCAATATGTCAGCAAATTTGGAAAACTCAGCAGTGACCACAGGACTGGAAAGGGCAGTTTTTACTCCCATCCGAAAGAAAGGCAATGCCAAAAAAATGCTCAAACTACTGCACAATTGCACTCATCTCACACACTACTAAAGTAATGCTCAAAATTCTCCAAGCCAGGCTTTAGCAATACAAGAACCGTGAACTTTCAGATGTTCAAGTTGGTTTTGGAAAAGGCAGAGGAACCAGAGATCAAATTCCCAACATCTGCTGAATCATTGAAAAAGCAAAGTTACAAAAAAACATCTATTTCTGCTTTACTGACTATGCCAAAGCCTTTGACTATGTGGATCAAAAATAACTGTGGAAAATTCTGAAAGAGATCAGAATGCCAGACAACTTGACCTGCCTCTTGAGAAACCTGTATGCAGGTCAGGAAGCAACAGTTAGAACTGGACATGGAATAACAGACTGGTTGCAAAGGAAAAGGAGGATGTCAAGGCTGTATATTGTCACCCTGCTTATTTAACTTATATGCAGAGTACATCATGAGAAACGCTGGGCTGGAAGAAGCACAAACTGGAATCAAGATTGCCAGGAGAAATATCAATAACCTCAGATATGCAGATGACACCACCCTTATGGCTAGATGTGTATAAGAGACAGGCCTTTGACTGTGTGGATCACAATAAACTGTGGAAAATTCTGAAGAGATGGGAATACCAGACCACCTGACCTGCCTCTTGAGAAACCTGTATGCAGGTCAGGAAGCAACAGTTAGAACTGGACATGGAATAACAGACTGGTTGCAAAGGAAAAGGAGGATGTCAAGGCTGTATATTGTCACCCTGCTTATTTAACTTATATGCAGAGTACATCATGAGAAACGCTGGGCTGGAAGAAGCACAAACTGGAATCAAGATTGCCAGGAGAAATATCAATAACCTCAGATATGCAGATGACACCACCCTTATGGCAGAAAGCGAAGAACTAAGGAGCCTCTTGATGAAAGTGAAGGAGAGTGAAAAGGTTGGCTTAAAGCTCAACATTCAGAAAACGAAGATCATGGCATCTGGTCCCATCACTTCATGGCAAATAGATGGGGAAATATTGGAAACAGTGTCTGACTCTATTTTTTCAGGCTCCAAAATCACTGCAGATGGTGACTGCAGCCATGAAATTAAAAGACACTTACTCCTTGGAAGGAAAGTTATGACCAACCTAAGCAGCATATTAAAAAGCAGAGACATTACTTTGCCAACAAAGGCCCATCTAGTCTAGACTATGGTTTTTCCAGTAGTCATGTATGGATCTGAGTGTTGGCCTATAAAGAAAGCTGAGCACCGAAGAATTAATGCTTTTCAAATGTGGTATTGGAGAAGACTCATGAGAGTTCCTTGGACTGCAAGGAGACCCTACCAGTCCATCCTAAAGGAGATCAGTCCTGGGTGTTCACTGGAAGGACTGATGTGAAACTGAAACTCCAATACCTTGGCCACCTCATGCAAAGGGCTGACTCATTTGAAAAGACCCTCATGCTGGGAAAGATTGAGGGCAGGAGGAGGAGGGGACAACAGAGGATGAGATGGTTGGATGGCATCACTGACTCAACGGACATGGGTTTGGGTGGACTCCGGGAGTTGGTGATGGACACGAAGGCTGGTGTGCCTTGGTCCATGGGGTTGCCAAGAGTTGGACACGACTGAGTGACTGAAGTGAACTGAAGTATGATTTTTGAGAACCATGAGAGCTCACTTGTTCTTTTCCTGTTTTTTTGTTGTTGCTGTTGTTATTGTTGTTGTTGTTGTTTTGTTTTGTTTTTCCTGATTGGAAATCGAGCAAGAAATAGAGTGTATTAAAATCATGGGAAACTCTATTACAGCTTAAAATGAGATTGATAAAAAATTAGTAATTCCTTCCCAAGAACACCTAAAGATAATAGAATATCACTTGAGAAAGATATTCTATATAGTCTCGAGTTAAATCTAATCATCATATGTAAGAGCAAGGAAAATGCTAAATATATATTAAACACCATAAATAACAGAATAAAGATCACAAAAGGAAATGCCTTGATTGCAGTAATGATTCAACATGGAATCACTTTATTTAAAATAACATGGAATTTCCTTTTCTGAAGATATTCAGACTAGGTTATATATCAGTCCTAAAATGATGGAATAAGTGGCTATACATAAAGATCATCTCTTAGCCATAGTGCTTCAAATCACCTGTTGCTAAATAAATGGACAGTCTTGCTAATAAATTATCAACAACAAAAGTGTGTTTGTGTGTGGGAAAAAGACCTGTTTCTTCTGTGTTCTAGATGTTGCAACACACTGCAGCTTTCACATTGAAGCCAGACCCACATAAATATCCTAGCTTCACTGAAATCATCAGAGAAGAAATATACAAAAAATAAGAGAAATACTTAGAGAAAGTGATCCACATTCAATAAGAGATTAGAGATCTATGGCTCTTCTCATCACTGGAAGAGCTCTGAGAAGAGGAAAATCTACCAAACAGGGAGACGATAAAACTGCTGAGTGAAACCCCTCTTATACAAATCCTTCAAAAACAGGTTTCTGGGCACAGAAAGCATAGTCAAGACTAAACAGAAAGAAAAACTGCACCTTGAATGAAAACCTGACAGTAGAGTATAGAGCACAAAGAGATTTACAGAGCACAAAATGGAGACTCAGCAATAAAGCACAAAAAGATATACTGAATCTTATCTTACCTCATATTTCCCAAAAAAGGAAATATTCTGATATCATTGTTAAAAGTATTTGAACCTATTAGTAAACCAAAACAAATTAAACATTCAAAAAGATCCTAATCCTGTCCAACTAATGATCAGATTGATTCAGTTCTCTACTAAAGTAATCTGGTTCAAGAAAGGGCATATCATTTTAAAATGTTGATAGAATTACCCTAGTACCACAATACTCAGGAATAGGTAAGAACATATAACACATGGTTATAAGAAAAGCTGTCAGTAGCAGCAGAAAAAGAGATTTCCTTGATACTGATGTTCTCAGAAGGTGACTTTTAATTATAAATAAAAATGCCAAAGTACATACTAAAAATTGTGGAAAATGTATATCATGATACAGGGAAGTTATCAGAGACAAATAAACCAATACAAAGAATAAAATGGAAAAATGTTAAAAATATCATGAATAAAGAATTCACTGATGAATTTTTTAAGTGTACTGAAAAGTGGAAAATTGAAATTGAATTAATAATTTTTAAAAATCTGTTACAAAAAAAGTGTTTTTTTAATGGCTAAAAAAGAAAATTGGAGATCTGTGATGGAATGTAATATGGCTTAATATAAAACTCAGTTGCCAAACACGAAAAGAGAGAGAGAATGGGGCAGAAGAAATAAAGACATAACAATTGAGAGCCTTCAAAAACTGACAAAAGACATCTACAAGTTTGTTGAAGCTGAGGAACTCAAACAGGATAAATACAAACACTGTCCCAGTGATGGTTCATTTTATGTGTCAACTTGAGTAGGTGAAGATAGTAAAACATTATTTCTGAATGTGTCTTTGAGTGTTTCCAAAAGAGATCAGCATTTGAACCAATAGACTGATGAAAGGAAACCATTCTCCAAAGCAGGTGAGCTTCGTCCAATACACTGAGAATCAGAGAACAAAAAGACAGAGGAAGGGTGCATTTGCTCTCTGGTTGATCTGGGACACCCACCTTTTCCTGCCCATGGCCATCAAGATTCTGGTGCCCTGGTTCTGGTGCCTTAGCATTCAGAAAAGTACTGAAACCATTGGCTCTTCTGGGTCTCAATGCTTTAGATTTGGACAAGAAATACACTGTTGACTTCTGGGGCTTTCAAGCTTGCAGTTAGAAAGTCATAATACTTTCCAGTTGCCATAATCTTAAATGCAAATAATTCATAATAAATCTCTTCCTATATTTGTATCTTTATATATCTCTCTCTGTCTATATCTATCTATCACCTATCTGTCTATATCTATCTTCTATCTCCAACTGTTTCTCTTCAACTGGAAATTCTGACTAATATACCCAGTAGTGGTACCTGCAGGTGTATGCTATTGCCAAAAATCATTGAACTGATCAATTCAGATATTTGTACTTTATTTCATGCAAATGATACATCTTATTAAACAGATGATAAACATGAAGGGTAAAATAACATATAAACTCGTTAATATTATATACTCCAATTTGTTGTTTAGTTGTTCAGTCATGATAAACATGAAGGGTAAAATAACATATAAACTAATTAATATTATATACTCCAATTTATTGTCTTGTTTAGTTGTTCATTCATGCCTGAATCTTTATTACCCCATGGACTGCAGCACACCAGGCTTCCCTGTCCTTTACCATCTCCCTTGCTCAAACTCATGTCCATTGATTCGGTGATGCCATCAAACCATCTTGTCATCTGTTTTCCACTTCTCCTCCTGCCTTTAATCCTTCCAGCATCAGGGTATTTTCTAATGAGTCAGATCTTTGCACTAGGTGGCCAAAGTACTGGAGCTTCAGCTTCAGCATCAGCCCTTCCAATGAATATTCAGGATTAATTTTCTGTAGAATGGACTGGTTTGATCTCTTCACAGGCCAAGAGACTCTCAAGAGTCTTCTCCAACACAAACGTTCAAAAGAATCAATTCTTTAACACTCAGCCTTCTTTGTGGTCTAAGTCTCACATCCATACATGACTACTGCAAAAACCATAGGTTTGACTATATGGGTTTTTGTCGGCAAAGTGATTCTCTGCTTTTTAATGTGCTATCCAGGTTTATCATAGCTTTTCTTCCAAGGAGCAAGCATCTTTTAATTTCATGGCTGCAGTCACAATCTGCAGTGATTTTGGAGTCCAAGAAAATAAAGTCTCTCACTGTTTCCATTGTTTCCCCATCTATTTACCATGAAGGGATGGGACTGGATGCCATGATCTTCATTTTTTGAATGCTGAGTTTTAAGCCAGCTTTTTCAATCTCTCCTTTCACTTTGATCAAAAGGCTCTTTAGTTCCTGTTTCTTTCTGTGTGGTATCATCTGTATATCTGAGGTTATTGATGTTTCTCCCACTATCTTGATTCTAACTTGTGCTTCATCCAGCTTGGCATTTTGCATGATGTACTCTGCATATAAATTAAATAAGCAAGGTGACAATATACAGCCTTGATGTACTCCCTTCTCAATTTGAAACCAGTCCATTCCATGTTCGGTTCTAACTGTTGTTTCTTCACCTGCACACAGATTTCTCGGGAGGCAGGTAATGTGGTCTGGTATTTCCATCACTTGAAGAATTTTCCACATTTTGTTGTGATCCACACAGTCAAAGGCTTTGGCACAGTCAATGAAGCAGAAGATGCTTTTCTGGAATTCTCTTGCTATTTCTATGATCCAATGGATGTTGGTAATTTGACCTCTGATTCCTCTGCCTTTTCTAAATTCAGCTTCAACATCTGGAATTTATCGGTTCACTTACTGTTGAATCCTAGCTTGGAAAATTTGAGCATTACTTTGCTAGCTTGTGACATGATTGCAATTGTGTATTAGTTTGAACAATCTTTGGCATTGCCTTTCTTTGAGATTGGAATGAAAACTGACCACCATTATGTACTTTAATTCTTAGAAGATAGTTAAGTTCTACAGAAAAATGACTCAGAAAACTTAAATGACACTGAAGGAGAGCAGAGACATTACTTTGCCAGCAAAGTTCCATCTAGTCAAAGCTATATTTTCCAGTAGTCATGTATGGATGTGAGAGCTGAACTATAAAGAGAGCTGAACTCCAAATAACTGTTGCTTTTGAACTGTGGTGTTGGAGAAGACTCTTGAGAGTCCCTTGGACTGCAAGGAGATCCAAACAGTCCACCCTAAAGAAGATCAGTCCTGAGTGTTCATTGGAAGGACTGGTGTTGAAGCTGAAACTCCAATACTTTGGCCACCTGATGTGACGAACTGACTCATTTGAAAAGGCCCTGATGCTGGGAAAGATTGAAAGCAGGAGGAGGAGGGGATGACAGAGGATGAGATGGTTGGGTGGCATCACCAACTCAATGGACATGAGCTTGGGTCAACTCTGGGAGTTCGTGATGAACAGGGAGGCCTGGTGTGCTACGGTCCATGGGGTTGCAAAGAGTCAGACACGACTGAGCGACTGAACTGAAGGAAAGGAACTTTAGAAGAAAATGCATAATAACAATAGTCAGTGAGAGGTGGGACATTGTGATGGGAATAACTGGCACTCTGAAGTCAATGACAGGCAATATAGCATTTATAAATAAATCCTCTAAGGGTGAAGCAGAGGGAAATGTGAATGAGAGAGAGACACAGTCAATCTAATAATATTTCTATTCTTTCACAGACATGTTCTGCTAATACACTGAGATATCTGCCCAGCTGAGTCTTTGATGAATTAATACAAAGATTTGTTTGTTGAGTTGGTTGCTTTTTCCTGAATACTAGTATATGTCTATCTTCAGAATAAGCAAACATGTACCAATTTGGTGCATCTGGTTTTCCTGTATGTTTAGATTTGAAGGGCCTTTATGTAGAGTGGTTGCACTATTAAAAACTTGATCTTATTTTCCAAACAACACTGTTGAATAAGGCATTTATGAATACCATAATTTATGTTCTTCCAAAATAAGAAGAACTCAGAAAGGTGTTTTTGGAATGCACAATCAATGTACTATACACTTCAAAGTACACGAGTTTATTCTTTTTTTGCTAATATACAAAGTGGATAGTTTTATTGTACTTTAATGGAGGCTCAAAAAATCTACAAAGTAGATATTTTTCTTGTATTTTCATGAAAGCTATTCACATATCATCATTTCACTATGAAATCAGGTTAAAACAAGAACTTCGTTTGATGATTATTTTATCCTAGCCTAATCACAAGTGACAAACAGATGCCAAATAACAGAAGGAACGCCTTGAGCAAAAACTATCAAGATATATCACTTTACACTGTCCTCCATCATAGCAAGTTTTGGATTATTTTGATTTTGAACAAACATAACTTAATTGATAATTTTGAATAAATGTAACTTACTTGAAAGGCATGGGAAAGACTCTTTCCCATGCCTTTCAAACCAGATAACAATATACCAGTTTTAAGACCATTTGAGATAGCCACAGCCTGAACTGGAAAATACATGTCACGTCAGATCTGTGTCGGGGAAGGCAATGGCACCCCACCCCTGGAAAATCCAATGGACAGAGTAGCCTGGTGGGCTGCAGTCCATGGGGTCGCTAACAGTCGGACAGACTGAGCGACTTCACTTTCACTTTTCTCTTTCATGCATTGGAGAAGGAAATGGCAACCCACTCCAGTGTTCTTGCCTGGAGAATCCCAGGGATGGGGGAGCCTGGTGGGCTGCCGTCTATGGGGTCACACAGAGTCAGACAC
>SJYX01007411.1:332480-410240 GCA_006410675.1 Oreotragus oreotragus
TAATTATCTTAAATACACACATATATATTGTTTTACATAATACCTGGGTGTATATTATCAATTTATTATATATTTCTCCACACTTAGCATAAAATAGATTTCAAATTTTTTTTCTAGCAAATATCTAAAATAAAACAAGCTTTCAACAAGTTCTCTTATGTTACTTTCAGCATCTCAGGTCCTGAAAATACCACTATTATTCCAATGAATATTTCAATGGAAATGAACTGCTAACCTCTAGAGTGAAGAGAGTCTGTAAAAGACATAAAATGAAAAGGGGAATTTACCAGCTTAGAAGAGAGCAGTTTCAGCCTTATAGTGGTATTAGTAATTCTAGTGTCATTCTAAAAGAAAACGCCAGCACAGTGATAATATTGTTTTTTTTAAAGACAGTGAGAACTGCAATATTTCATCTGAAGCATGTCTGTCTGAAACTCAAGTTTAAAATGGAAGGTCATAGATACTATTAGGTACCTATTGGGGTAAAGACATTTTTGTATTCTATATTTTCTTTCAGTTCTAGATTTATAGAGAAAGAATTATCCATTTACTATTTTGCAAATAAATAGCCAGTAAAAGAGAGCAACTATTTTGTTGCTTAGCCAATACATATAATCTTCATTGTCTATTATGCTACTTCTCATAGCCTTCTGGTTGCTTTTACTGAAAGTTCAAAAATCAAAAGGAAAAATAAGAGACTGGAAAAATAAAAAAGGGTTCTGAAACTTGATCATAATACTTTTTTATTATTCTGCCAAAAAATAAAAAATTTTAGCAGTCCTTTGAGGTAAGAATCTTAATGGGGAATATATCCATCACTTTTATCTGTGCAAATATACTATGCATTAAGGCTATTCTAAGTCGCTGGAGGTTATAAAAAGCAATATGCAGGATAAAATAAAAGTGAGTTTTATTCACATTTCAACTTTGCTCTCTACCTTTTTAATGGTAGAATAACTTCTTTTTCTTCAAGGTTTTTTTTTTTTTTTTTCCTATCTAAGAGGATAAACAGCCTAGTAAGAATGCCTCAAAGGCTTTCTGTTTTAGAGATCATAAAGCTAAACATGAAGAAAAGATGTGAAGTAAAGATTAAGAACTTGTTTTACAATGTTTAGCATGATGTTGGTTAGGGAATCTTGAAGATAACACTCTAATTCTTCTAGAAGTAACAGCAATGAGAAAATGGTTGTACATTTTTGTGATCTAGATGCAGTTAAACACATGATGGTTTATTACATACTTGAGGAGCGTGGTTTATAGAACTTGCTGGTGAGGAATTAATTTAGAAAGCATTGTAGAATAATAAAGTAACTTCTGGCTTTTTACAACTAGTACAAGGAGAAAAACAAACAAAGCAAAGCTTATAGCATTGTAACTAACTTTTCTTTCAAAAAAATAAAATCAAATTAATTGTATGTTAATGAGAGTAAACCTCCATTTTATCTATATTAATTAAGCAATAACATAAATGTATTTCAGAAAAGGATAGCTTCTCTGGCTTTTAGGAAAACAAAAACAATATAAGACTCTCTTTTAAAATTTTTCAAAATATTCTGCAAAAAGTTTTCAAGCTATTCTTATGTTACTACTTAAATTTAACGCTTTTAAATAAACTGCTTCTACTGATCCTAGTTTTACTTTTCCTGGATTCAGTATAGTATTTTTCTTGCATAATGGTAAATTAAATAAGATAAATTAAAATAAGTAAATCTATATCCTAGAGTTTGAGAAGTGTGTGAAAAGTGTGTGTGTGCCTGCTTGTATAATGTTTCGATAATTTCATTTGCTTTTTGAATGAGACAATCTCCCATATATTTTCTAACCAGTGATTACATGTATAAGCTTACATAAGCATACACATACATCACTGTATACTCCTATATGTAGTTATATAAGAATATAATAACAATTTAAAGTTTTTAGAAGATTTCTTATATTTTTAAAAAACTGCATTATGACTAAAACCTTGGGTTACAAAGAACTAAAAAAAAAAGTAAAAAATTCTAAAACATATTGTTTGGCTTGTGCAATGCACTCATTTGTGTGTGTGTCTGTCTGTCTGTGTGTAGATGCATAAATTAGCAAGAACTGTAGGCCAGTAAGGTCCACAAAGATTCAGTGGAATCTTCTTAGAATGGCTTAAGGATTTAGATAAACTTGAAAGGCAAGTCCTTAATCTTCAGAGTATTCTAAAGAAATCTAATCAGTGCCTTATATGATTCCCCTTATTCAGGTCTACTCTGAGTCTTCATACATGGTATTATGCCAACAGATGATATCAACTCAAACTCCAATTTTCCATATAGAAGTTTAAATTTTAACTGCCATCAAAGCTCTATCCTAAATGGATGCCACTGCATATAAGTTCTGTGTATGTGTGCATGATTGGTGGTGGCGGGGTGGTCACAGGGCCTCCCTTATCCATAGTATCATTCTGAAAAGAAAATTAACCTTTCCTTCTCTCATTTTCCTAGTCATAATTGGATATACAGAATAGTCTTCTGACAGACTCAATTAGTTGAGATATCACTTCTTGTACCTTGTGCAGACAAAATGTAATGTCTGAACCTGTGACCGAGTAATATCTAAAACTTATTCCTGATCCCCAGTATTATGTGCAGAAAGTCTTAAAAACAGTTTAAATAATATTGACATTCTTTTAGGATAAGGCATGAATAAGAGAAGATTACTAGGAGGAAAAAAGTGATAAATCTTCCCTTGAGAACATATGCGTAAAGTCATACAACAACTAGCCTATTTTACTCATCCATTTCATTCATTCAATCTCACTTTTGTTCAACAAATGAGTATTTACGTACTGTATGCCAGGAATCTAAGTTACTGAGGCTCTTAGATGGTATGTCTTACTTAGAAAAGTCCTCATATATTTTAAGATTCAGAGATTATAAAATTATTAAATTTATCTTTTTAACCCATCTAAAGGTTATCAAGTACATGATATGAGGCAGAAATACAATTTATTATTTTAATTTTTGTCTATTTGATTTTTATTTTGGTAAAATGAATGAGTGTTATTCCTAATCATTTGTTAAGTATCCTGTAATTTCTCCATGTAGTAAGAAATGCAATATTTATTAAACACTAAAGATGGTACAGTGTTATGGTAATGGGCTCAATTTCCAAAGCCAGATTTTCTAGGTTCAAATTTTGATAATATTTATAAGCTAATTGGTTCAGGTTATTTAATTTTTCTCTGCTTTCATTTCTTTATCTAGAGGCCTGTTGCCATTTTTGTCTTTGAAATTTTTGTTGCCAAGAAAGGCAAGATTACATTAATTTCCTTCCATATTGAGTTGGTGCAGTCTATTCTTGGTTATCAAAATAGTCATAGCTTTGGGACTTTGAAATGGTAAATAAATATTCATGATGTGTGAAACAGCATGATACATAACTGTACGGTCTTAATTACATAAAAATGGATGCTTAGTTGTGAAAATACACAAATGAGACCTAGAAGGACATGTCAAACGGTAAACTGCTTGTGATCATGAATGACTTCATTTTTTGCTTCTTGTGCTTTTTGGTTCCCTATCATGTACATGTTAAGTTTTAAGAAATAAATGTTATTTTAAAAAACTTAAAAAAATAAAAATAAAAATGATAAAAAGTTTTGCTACTTAATTTTTTATGTAGTTTACTTAGCATTTAAAATATAAGAGCAGAATCTAAATATAAAAGAATATAAAAGAATCAATCAAAAGAATAAAAGAATATCAAAGAATATAAAAAAATCAAAGAATATAAAAGAATATATCAAGAATATCAAAGAATATAAAAGAATTAATTAATTACTTTTATTCCTGGATTCACAAATATTCCTGGTTTAGTTTACTGGGTTTATGCTTCTCTATCTTTTATCTGCTTGACAGTCTTGTATTCAACCCATGATAGTTCTTATATTCAAACCATGAATATATATTTTTTTATAGACAAGACTTAGTTCCCCACCTCCTTCTGTTCTTTGTTACCCACCCCCCTCACCAGGGGGCAAATTTGTTTGCTATTTAGTCTATTTCCACCCCCCAGTAAAACAATTATCAACTCAACTACTACTTTATATTTACATCAGAATTATGTACTAATTTTTAACAGAACTCACAATTCTCAGTGTTAGTTTCTGAGATGTAATATGCTTCAAATTAGTCCAGACATGATCTTCTGTGTTTTAATAAAGTTTTGTTCTTTCAACAAATAATACACAATTATTTTACCAATTTTAGTTTAGGCATTTGATAATCTTATTTTCACATCAAATGATATAATTTCCCACATATCTTCAAATTAACTATTACAAATATACTGGAACTTCCATGTTTTTGCTTACATGTATTTAAACACGTTAAACCTCTTTCAATTTACAGGTTTCCCCACTGATATCTTAAATCTGTGAATACAGTGTTTCTTCTGAGCACTTTAGATAATTCAGTGTGTGGTAAAGCACTCTTGGAATTTGGGTAAGGTTTTATTTATACATATCATTTCCTCCATTTCCCAATACAATACCTATTTTTTCCAGCTTTCTTTAATTTAGCTATGATTCAGTTTTCATATTTGCCTACTTAGAAAAAAAGAATTACATATGTGCTTTCTAAATCATTTTAAATGTGATGGACAATTCACATGTGTCTATACATGACACACAGCCTGGGTCCACCATGATCCTCCAGGGAACTGACTACAGAGATATGGTGCGGCAGTTTTCAAAGAAATGTTGTTGTTGTTGAGGCAAGAAGTTGTGTCCAACTCTTCTGACCCCATGGACTATACAGCCCATCAGGCCCCTCTGTCCATTGGATTTCCAAGGCAAGAAAACTAGAGTGGTTGCCATTTCCTTCTCCAGGGGATCTTACCGACCCAAGGATTGAACCTGCATCTCCTGCAGTGGCAGGCAGATTCTTTACCACTGAGCCACTAGGAAAGCCCTCAAAGAAACAGTACTGGTGAAATGAATGAACTTAGACAATTTCAGAAGAAAGTTTATATTACATAAAATGAAATCTCTATGAGAGCTGAGTATTTCTATTGACATACATTTATATATAAAATGGAAAACCATTCATAATAATCAGGAATAAATTGTTCATAGAGACAGAATTTGCAGCTTTACCTGGCTTATGAGATTTTTCCTTTTCTTTCAATACCATAAGATTTATAGTGCTAAGAAACTAAAATTAAATTCTTGTAGAATTACTGAAAGACTAAAAACATAAAAACTGCAGCTTATGAAGGTGTAAAAATGAGAAAAATAAAAACAATTAAATCATTATATAACCACTTTTGCTTTCCATGTGTTTTTAGTTTTACACCTGTGGTGTGTATATATTTGGTTTCACTAGTTTTTGACAATGAGTATAACACTTAAGAGAATTGAATTCATTTGCTTCAAAATTTTAATTAGAGAGATAGATCATTTTGTTCAATAATTTTGTAACCAAAATTATTCTGTATGTGTTTGGAAAATATTACTTTATTTAATCCATAATTTTAAATAATAACTAATGCATTTTAAAATTTAGACAGATATAAATCTTACATTTAAACAAATGTTAATCATTAGAAAATCATCTGATTAATTCAGTACTAAGCAAAGTCAAAACAGTAGAGTGCTTTTCTTTTTATATTAGAGTCATCCACACATTAACTAATAAACTGATATCTTCCCAAAAATAGTATTTTAAAAACACGGTGGTTCATAAAGACAGAAGCAATTTTTAAATCACATTTATCCTGATAAATACTAGCTTTAGATGAATTATCAGTCCTTTTAATATATATTCTAGATGGTGTGCTTAATAACAAAATCATGCTATAGAATTTACCATGATTAAAATCCACCAGACTAATCTTCTTAAGATCAAATCTCATAATAGAGAGTCAATGAATTGTGACTGCATTCAGGAGAGCAACTATTGTTATTTTATGCTTCATATAAGCTAGAAATTAATACTAGACTTTCTAGTGCCCAAACATCCTTCATTTTTAAATTATATACATGAAGAAATTATGTGCCTTAATTATATCAAGAAGAAGGACTAAAAGTAATATACTAGATGTGTATAAGTGCTCTTTTTAAAAATTTCATTAATGAGAGAAATAAATTTCCCCCTCCACTTTACAAAATATCTGAACACAAAATCCTGAAAAATTTCCTTATTAAAGGGCTAATCCAGTGAACTGAGAAAGCACAACATAAAACAAAAACTGAGAGAGAGAAGTGTCACATATGTATAGAGACCACAAATAACTAAACATCTGTAACTCATTTAATCTCCCTCATGATTCCTTTTTGGTCTCCCTAGATGAATAAGGTACATAAAACATCGTAATATATGAATGAATTATCAGTGTCTTTTAGCAGTTGGATAAATATTCAGGTTCTTTTGTTGTGTCTTAAGACTGATGATCCTTCTCTCCTCACTCAGCCCCCAGTAGCTCTTACGACAACTATGGAAGCTTCTGTATCACTTTAACCTTCTCTTTCTGGCCCCTAGATACTGTCCTCATTATCTGTAATGCGGTCACCTTATCACTTGCCATTCAAAGGAAGATCCCAAACTTTCAAGCTTTGGAAAATCACAGTTCAGATAAAATTAAAATATCTCTAGCAAAGACCTCAATAGATGCTATTGTTAGGAAAGAGTATGAAGGCATAACCAAGCCAAGAAAATATTCAGCAATGGCATTTAGTAGGCAGTGCAGAAAAAGATGCTGCATGTGAAATACAGTTCTGAGAGCCATAGAGATGCTTCACAACAAGGATCTCACTCTGTTGAAGACTAATATTTGCATTATTTGAATTTCCAGGACTTAAAGTAGGTCAGTCAGAATTCGAGTGTTTAGGAATGTTCCCTAAATCTGCTTATTTAACTTATATGTGGAGGACATCATGCAAAATACCAGGCTGGATGAATCACAAACTGGAATCAAGATTGCTTGGAGAAATATCAATAACCTTAGATATATAGATGATATGACCTTAATGGCAGACAGTGAGGAAGAACTAAAGAATCTCTTGACGAAGGTGAAAGAGATGAGTGAAAAGGATGGTTTAAAACTCAACATTCAAAAAACTGACATCATGGCACCTGGTCCCACCACTTCATGGCAAACAGATGGGGAAAAAATAGAAACAATGACAGACTGTTTTCTTGGGCTCCAAAATCACTGCAGATGGTGACTGCAGCCATGAAATTAAAAGACACTTGCTCTTTGGAAGAAAAGCTGTGATACACCAAGACAGCATATTAAAAAGAAGAGACATCACTTGGCTGACAAAGGTCTTTATATCAAAGCTATGGTTTTTCCAGTAGTCATGTATGGNATGACAGACTGTTTTCTTGGGCTCCAAAATCACTGCAGATGGTGACTGCAGCCATGAAATTAAAAGACACTTGCTCTTTGGAAGAAAAGCTGTGATACACCAAGACAGCATATTAAAAAGAAGAGACATCACTTGGCTGACAAAGGTCTTTATATCAAAGCTATGGTTTTTCCAGTAGTCATGTATGGATGTGAGAGCTGGACCATAAAAAAAAGTGAGTGCCCAAGAACTGATGCTTTCTAACTTTGGTGCCGGAGAAAACACTCAAGAGTACCTTGGAGAACAAGGAGATCAAACCAGTCAATATAAAAGGAAACCAACCCTGAGCACTCATTGAAAAGATTGATGCTAAAGCTGAAGCTCCAATACTTTGGCCACCTGATATGAAGAGCCGACTCACCGGAAAAGACCTTGGTGCTGCGAAAGACTGAGGACAAGAGGAGAAGGGGGCGGCAGAGGATGAGATGGTTGGATGACATCCCACACTCAATGCACATGAGTCCGAGTCAACTCCAGGAGATTGTGAAGGACAGGGAAGCCTGGTGTGCTGTAGTCCCTGGAGGTTGAAGAGTTGGACAAAACTTAACAATTGAACAACTCTTTTAAAATGTAGACAGAATTAGATATCCTAAATACAAATATTGAGTTTAATTTCTGTTTTTATCAATGATAATCTTGTTAAACATTTTGTTCAGTGAATACATGTGTAATAGAGAACAAAAATTCTGAACATACCACACACGAGATATGTCAAACTCAACTTCTAAACATGATCATGGAATTATAAACCTGATTCTAATTGTAACACATACTCGCTCATTGAGCTAGGCATTCGCTATGGCAGAAACAAATGACTAGAAACTTATTCTTTAGTATATTTCAGGGCTGTACCACCGATAAAAGTAAAGTGCTAAATTATTCAATTTTTTCAATTTTTTTTCTTTTCAAAATGGGAATGTAGGCAGGTAAATGATATCTAACTCCATCTTTTTTTTTATATATATAACTCTATTGTGCTAAGAGAAAATAAATGCTCTAAAATAGTTAAATATGTAATAACTATTATCAAACATCAGGCTCTGTACTATGACCTACAGTGAGTCAACTTAAATTTAATCAAATATTCATAACAAATCAAAAAACAGATATTTTATTATCCCAATTTATAGATAAGGCAACAAGCAGAGTGAATAGAATTTCAAGGTTACAGAGTTTTGCCTGCATTCTAGTTCCTCTTTTAACCATTGCATGATACTGCCTTGTATCTGTAGAGGACTGCTGCTAAGTCGTTTCAATCGTGCCCGAAACTTAGCAATCCCAAAAATGCACTGGTCATAGCAAACACCCTCTTCCAACAACACAAGAGAATACTCTAAACATGGACATCACCAGATGGTCAACACCGAAATCAGATTGGTTATATTTTTTGCAGCCAAAAATGGAGAAGCTTTTTACAGTCAACAAAAACAAGAACAGGAGCTGACTGTGGCTCAGATCATTAACTCCTTATTGCCAAATTCAGACTTAAATTGAAGAAAGTAGGGAAAACTGCTAGACCATTCAGGTATGACCTAAATCAAATCCCTTATGATTATACAGTAGAAGTGAGAAATAGATATAAGGGACTAGATCTGATAGATAGAGTGCCTGATGAACTATGGAATNCTCAGATCATGAACTCCTTATTGCCAAATTCAGACTTAAATTGAAGGTAGTAAGGAAAACCGCTAGACCATTCAGGTATGACCTAAATCAAATCCCTTATGATTATACAGTGGAAGTGAGAAATAGATTTAAGGGACTAGATCTGATAGATAGAGTGCCTGATGAACTATGGAATGAGGTTTGTGACATTGTACAGGAGACAGGGATCAAGACCATCCCCATGGAAAAGAAATGTAAAAAAAGCAAAATGGCTGTCTGAGGAGGCCTTACAAATAGCTTTGAAAAGAAGAGATGTGAAAAGCAAAGGAGAAAAGGAAATAGATATGCATCTGAATGCAGAGTTCCAAAGAATAGCAAGGAGAGATAAGAAAGCCTTTCTCAGCAATCAGTGCAAAGAAATAGAGGAAACCAACAGAATGGGGAAGACTAGAGATCTCTTCAAGAAAATTAGAGCTACCAAGGGAACACTTCATACAAAGATGGGCTCGATAAAGGACAGAAATGGTATGGACCTAACAGAAGCAGAAGATATTAAGAAGAGGTGGAAAGAATACACAGAAGAACTGTACAAAAAAGATCTTCATGACCCAGATATCACAATGGTGTGATCACTCACCTAGAGCCAGACATCCTGGAATGTGAAGTCAAGTGGGCCTTAGAAAGCACCAGGATACTACTATATGTCAAATCTCTGGTTAAATAATCATCTCTATATGGTTCCAGTTAAAATGTAACTAGATTATCCCCAAGATAAGTTTAGACATCAAACAGTTACCAACTGTTGTTGCATGAGCACAGATCTTATGCTAGAGCAGAGAGGACAATTTTTAAGAGATTGAGAAGAGAAAAGAGGAAATGGAGTTAAAAGAACACCTTATGAGGACTAATCATTATGTTTACTGACTGTATTCTCCATGAGTGAAGGACTTCAATGAGTGAGCCCACAATAACATTTAATATGCATTTTGTAATTGTTTTCTGTATTAGTTAATTAATGGATAGATGGGTGAATGAGTAAACAAATCTGATTATTCGAAGCAATACGGAAGTGCGTGATCCACATTGTGGACAGACAGATGTAAGGAAGAATTACACTCGAACATGATTACTTGTTTATCTGATGAAAATTTGGGGCAGCAATTTGAAATGAATTTTCAGTCTCCACATTATTGCTAAGTACCATGGACACCAAATTTTTTTACCCTTATGTTGACTTCAGTTGTTCTTGCCTGGAAAGTTTGGACAGACAGATGTAAGGAAGAATTACACTCGAACATGATTACTTGTTTATCTGATGAAAATTTGGGGCAGCAATTTGAAATGAATTTTCAGTCTCCACATTATTGCTAAGTACCATGGACACCAAATTTTTTTACCCTTATGTTGACTTCAGTTGTTCTTGCCTGGAAAGTTTGATGGACAGTGGAGCCTGGTGGGCTACAGTCCAGGGGGTCACAAAGAGTTGGACACAACTGAGCACATAGACACATTGAGTTTATGGTTATATTTTCTAGATTCTTTGGGGAATGAATGAAGATCCATTCTTTATTTTGTGAAAAAAGGGGATTGATTCAGGTTTTGCCTCATCTGTGATATCTGGATAGTATCCTCAGCAACTGATTCAACAAATGTGGTCCAATTGGACATTCCTAGGTGGTCATCAAGAGTCTGCACACAGATTGGTTCACTCTTCCTGGGGTCTTACTCTGAGGGCCTCACACCTGTAACCATAGTCATTTTCCAAATCTGCTTCTGTTCAATCTGCTCTGGGACTTTTGACTTCTGTTTGCCACCATGAAACTGGCTTCTAAAATTAATCTACTTTCTTCATCTGATTTCTTAGACAAGGAAGTTGAATTGGGAAGATTCAACCACCAAATACCTAACATGTTTTAAAATTTGTTTGGAGAGAGATTGCTACTTTTTTGGTATTTTAAAGCTCAACATTCAGAAAACAAAGATCATGGCATCTGGTCCCATCACTTCATGGCAAATAGATGGAGAAACAGTGGAAACAGTTGCAGACTTTATTTTCTTCGGCTTCAAAATCACTGTAGATGGTGACTGCAATCATGAAATTAAAAGAAACTTACTCCTTAGNTTTTTTTTTTTTTTTTTTTATGAAGAGAGGACAACTTTTCAGACCAAGCTTCCAGGAAAAAGTGTCTGTTTTGTTTGTAGTTTTTCCAGGTTAAGCAATGATATCAAAGAGTTCCTTTGTGCCAACAGATTTCAAATCAAAACAGGAAGTTTTATTGTAAAGCCTGTCTTAGAATAAGGCAATTTCCTTATTAGTTTAAACCTTTTCTCTCAGATCAAATTGAGCATGAAGGGAACTTAAGATTTAAATAACAAATGAACCTTTTTATTAAAGGTTCAATAAAAAAGGCGTTTCTTAAACACTCCTTCACGTGTCAATTTAGAAAGTATATCTATCATGCTAATTTTTTCTAAGATGCATACATAGAGTTTTCACTGAGAAGACATTATTCTTCATGAATGTGTGCAAATGTACTCAAATACCAAGATGTTACTGCTAAAATGTGAGAAAATCTATTTTCCCTCATATAAAGGTCATATTCCTTTAGCTAAATTGCATGTTATTGTCAGAAGTGAAGCTATCCATAATAATTATGTTCTGATTCTAACAGAACCAAAAAAGTAAGTAATTACAGTAAAGAGTTTAGGGCCTCTCTTCCAGTGAAATGTGAAAGAGAATCCTAAGTTCAACATCTGGGAATCAAATTCAGAGTTTACTATATTACATGGCATTGCATAAGATAGATAACATTCTTTTATTATCATTTTCTATGAATGAGATTTGTGTATATAAGTGAAATTTTTTCAAGTAAACTTTACCTTATTATTTTAAATAAATCTTAATTTGAAATAAGAAAATGTTAATAAAATTTATATAATTAGTGCATAAGATCTCTATATATTTATACATTTAAATATCATTTGCAACTATTTGTAATATTCAATCTCAGTAGTATTATCATGAATTTGATTGTAATTCCCTGAGAGTACAGAGCAGATAGAGCCCACCAAATGTTTCTCAAGGATGTGTATTGTGTTTTTCTTTTATGATAATGATATACGTACTTAAAATGTTTGCTTAGAATAATTTCTTTAAATTCTTTCCTCAAAGTTTACGTTTTGTTCTTAAAAGTATGAAATCACCACTACATATTCAAAGTCCATCTGTAGTATTATCATCCTGAAAGATTCACTAAATTTTATACATTCTAACTTCAGAGTATCTAAATATGCCTCAGTCTACACCAGTGGCTTTCTCGGTGGCTAAGTGGTAAATAATCTGCCTGTCAATGGAGAAGCCTCAAGGGACGTGGGTTCCATCCCTGGGATGGGAAGATCCCCTGAAGGAGGAAATGGCAACCCACTAGAGTATTCTTGAAAGGATAAACCTGTAGACAGAGGAGCCTGGGGAAATTTACATGCCATGGGAATCATAAAAAGTCAGACACCAATGAGCACACAGGTGCAGACTATACCATACTTGGTACAAAGGCTTCTCTCTTCAAACCTTCCATTCTCTTAAGTTAAAATAAATTTGGCATACATCTTCACTTTACCATTTAAATGTGGCACTGAAAAAGGTAGAGAGATGTTCTGAGGCAGAACTAGACCTAAACAGAATTAAAAAATTGTTCACTGCTAATTTTATTTTTCCTTTTTCCAGTGAGCAATCTTGGGTATTTTCATTCTCTTTGTTCCATATACATTATCAGTCTGACAAAATATCTTTCATCTGGTCTTTGTCACACTGCATTTGTAAAAGGATCCCCTCCACTACCTAAATAAGCAGGAAAGGAGAGGTCTTCTCCAAAGTCCTCACAGTGAATGAACTGTGCTGCCTTACGTATGCTGTCACTCTAAAGGAACTAACACAAACTGGTATATTTCTTCTGACTGCTTGGTACGCTTCAATGTGACTAGAATACTTTCATGTTTAGTAATTAAGATGCACATTCTACAGAAGCAAAACTTAGAAGATATCATTAAAAATGATTATACCTTAAATTTTCCAATAGGGAGTCAATAGGGGTAAACTACATGGAAAAATTACTAACACTGAGTGTTTATATGATCACTTAAATTTATCATTAATACTTGGAGCAAGCTACGCTGGGCAAGTACTTTTCCATGTAATCATTGGAAATTAAAAATGTTGCTAAAATAAATTCCATGGTGGAGGGCATGGCAACCCACTCCAGAGTTCTCGCCTGGAGAATCCCATGGACAGAGAAGCTTAATGGGCTATGGGCTTTTCCAGAGTCACAAAGAGTCGGACATGACTGAAGCCACTTAGCATGCACGCATGCATGCAACAATAATTAACACACTGGCCATGAGCATTTTGGAAAGGATGGCTGCATTATTGACTGAGTGAAACAACTGAGGAATTACAGTTATAAAAGATAGAGATCGGTGGTTTTAGCTATTAGGCTTTGGTAAAGAATCCGCCTGCAATGCAGGAGACCCCAGTTCAATTCCTGGGTCAGAAAGATCCCCTGGAGAAGGGAGAGGATATCTCCTCCAGCATTCCTAGGCTTTCCTTGTGGCTCAGCTGGTAAAGAATCCGCCTGCAACGCAGGAGACCTGGGTTCGTTCCCTGGGTTGGGAAGATACCCTGGAGAAGGGAGAGGCTACCCACTCCAGTATTCAGACCTAGAAATTCCATGGACTGTATATTCCATGGGGTCACAAAGAGTCAGACACAGCTGAGCTACTTTCACTTCACTTCTCTGTGAATGTGTTAAGTTGTATATTATTAAGTTTGAAGTAATACTAAGTAATGCATTATTAATATTACTCCTTTAAATTAAGTTAAAAGTTACAGAATTCTTCTCAAACAGAATGCTTACCTAACCATTATGTTCCCAACAAAGAGAGTTATTTCAAAGGCTTTTATTCACTTCTTTAGCCCCTGACTATTGTGTAGTTAACCAGTAACTTATGCATGAAAAAATGACATGTTACATATAGGTAAAATGTCAAGATAAATAACATCAAATATATGCTAGGTATACATTATGAATAAAATCAACACATCCTCCAGCTGGAGAAGATATTCAATTTACCAAAAATTTCATTCCATTTTTTCTCATATGGCTATTTAAACAGCTTTTCCACCATAGACTATATTTCAGAGCATTTCTCCTGTGATTTTGCCTCTAAAACCTAAGTGAATGCATTTGGAGAATTATGTCTACAGTGTTGGGAGGGAAATTATTCTAGTTCTTTCTTTTCTCACTGATTCTATTTTTTGTCACCACCTATCTAAAGCATCAGACTGATTTAAGTTAACTTGACCCTCAGCTAGCAGTAGACTGTGCCAAAAAGTAATTCGCTTCTTTTCTTCCCTTTATTATCTCATTCCATATCTTTACTCTCTACCTCCACACTCTCATCCATATTATAATCTTTTTCTACTTTAAAGCACATAATGCTATTAAAATAAAAGATGAACTTAATTCATGAGAAACTGTATAATATAGGAAACTGAGAATATTATAAATTGCCTTAAAATCCTTAGCTTTTTAAACAACTCTTCCACAGATGTGAGAACTTTGTGAATCTGAGTGCATAACTGCAGACAATCATTAAATAACAACCTAATCTTATATTTTCCTGTTTTAATAATATAAGCTGCATAAAACCTCTTTTTTAAAAAGAATAGCTATTGCAGAAATGGGACCTAATAAAATATAGGTAACCTCTAGAAACTATAGGCAAGAGAGTTTCTAAACATAGGCTGTTTCAAAATGAATCAATGACAGCATTTAGTATATTAACTTTGGCTGTGGAAAAAGTTCAGGTTCTTGGAATGTAGGTAAAGAGGAGTGATTTTTAAAACACAGGCATTTGGGGAAATAAAGAATCTGACAGCTGAGAGTTTCATTGGTGATAATTCAGAAACTTTTAAGAGCTAAAGAAACAAGTATCTTATTAAATGTTACATTTTAGGAAAAATGCTCCCAGAGTATCATAAAAATTGAGTTATTATAATTGCTATATATTGAAATCACTACATGATGAAAATGCTTGTTTCATTTTATCTGGAAAGACAATTTCATATTTTTGAGACTGATAAGTTGTTTTCAACTAAAGAAAACCATGTATAATTAAGACTCTTGCATGCATTTTTAAATGATCATATTTCCATTCCAAATAAATACTATCTACCTGAAAAAAAGAAAAAACACTTCATTTCTAGTCTCATAATTGAACACTAGCTGTAGGGAAAGAAATAATGAAGTATAAAACTTAAGAGTCTCAGACATGAGACTTTAAATTGCTTTTCAAATGGTAAATACAAAACTATAAGTATTTTAGGAAAACAGTTCATGCTAACATTTTAAGATTTAATTAGTACACAATTTCAACCTTAAGTACCAGTTAAAAAAATAAAACTAGAGCTATAGGTAGCATGCTTACAGTTTTTCTGAACATGTGTGCAAACAGTGCAATACTATGCTAGATGAGACTTTAGTGTATGATTTAGTCTGCTGTAGTAACAAAATATTATTAAACATATGTCATTATTTGCATCAAAATTCACTTGCACTATATTTGGTATTTAAAGGGAGAGGAAGACCGTTTGCAGGAGGAGGAGTTGAGTCCCAAGGTGGAGCTGTCTCTTGTGTTAAATGACACTGGCAGAATAAAGCGCTCTGATGGGGAAGGGCTTAAAGGCTGAGTCAAAAGCCAAGAAGTCTCTTTATTTACGCCTACCTCCTAGCCCTTGGCAATCTGACTAATAACAAACTGAGCTAACAAGAAAGACTAGAAAGGGAGGAAAGAGAACAGTGCTGCAGCTTGGATCTACAGCCTAAGAAAGCAAGAGTGATCAATCTCAGCTCTGTTAAACATCTTGTTTGTTTACCGCATGCAGCAGCTTGCAAATGGTTAACTATATGCAAAAAAAGTCAGCATAGCTGTGAAGTATGCCGTGAATTTTAATTGGGGAATAAAAGGACAACTGCTTCAGGATGATCTAGTATGCAGTCTGCTTGAAATGTTTTCAATGAAATGCTCAGCATTTTGTCTTGGACCAGAGGTTTTAACTTTATAAAGCGATGGAACTTGCCAAAAAGTGATATTTGAGAAGAAAGAACACGGTGGTTGGTGTTTTCTTTTTTAATAAAGAAACTGAATTTACTTTGAACATCTCTTCCAGCTGTGCATTACAGATAACGTCAGGAAGTCTCTGCTTTACAGGTAAGATGAATGTTTCCAGGATTTCCTTATACCTATTTTTGCATTATTCTAAAATGACTGAATGTATGTTTGCCTCTCTAAAAAGAACTTTGCATTAAAGGATATCCAGTTTCTTTCCTGTTCACTGGCACAACTAATGTGGTAGCAGATGCCTATTTTTCTGTAAGCAGCAGACATCTAGACTAACAGCTGGCTGTGGAGAAGTAAAATAATCTGCCACTATTTTTTTTTTACAGCATGCAGTTTGTTATTGGAAACTAACCTATGTGTGCTCTGTGAAGGAAAGATTACTTCCAAATACCACTGTTGAATCTCAAATACAAGCAGAATATCAAAAGATTCTTTGTATACTGTATAACACTTTTACTTTTTCCCGACTTGAAAATATGTAAATGGAGATTTTTTTTTACCTCTTAAACAAAGTATCTCTATACTATCAATATAGAACCACTTTTAATATTTATGTGTATTTCTGAAAACATTAGAAACTGTTCCCTACGACCTTTTGAAGAGCATAAAATGCACATGAGATAAAAATAACAAGAAATTCTCATCTGGAAGTTATTCACTATTTTCTTAAGATGTGTTGTCTAATGAAATAAAGAGTATTCTTTCTCGGTCATCTCTGGAGAAATATGGAGAATAGCTGTGAAGCTAATCCACAAGTTGAAGACTCCAACTCCAAGCTGCTTGATTCTAAGCATAGCCCTCAGAGTTGTTTACAATCAAACTATTTCCCTTTGGAAACATTTAGTCAGCTAACTTTCCCTTCATATAGAAAGGCACTACTCAATTGTTTCATGTCTTTGGTTGTCTTCTACCTTTCAGAAACTTCATACCACACATGTTTTCAATAAGACTGTGTATTTTCATGAATGGAAGTTTACTTTGGAGATTATTGATTGGGTTTTGGGATGTATTACCTGATTGTGAATGTTAATTAGATTCAAAATTACAGTTTACATCCTATCCAGACAAATGAAAGCATCCATCATTTCCAAAATTTGAATAGTTACAAGATGTGGTGTTTGTTTACCTTTGAATTTAGTCTAAATTTAAAATGCACTATTTGAAGGAAGATAATAAAATTAGATACATTAGAATTCAAAGTATTTACCACACCACTGCTGTTATAGAGTTAGCATTTCTTTAATTGCTGTTTCAGATCCATGTATTAAATTTTTAAGGAGTTGGAATATGTGATGTGTTATCCTGAACTGTCCATTTTTATCTACCAAATTAGAAATATCCTCAAATATTTTTAGAGTGAAGTTTGTTTCAGAGTTTCTTGTTTGCATTATTAAGCCTTACAAAAAAGAAAATCAGCTGCTTAATTATGAGATATTCAGTGTCATAAAGCCTGCTTCAAGACCTCATTAGGAAGTCATTTATTAGAAGTTTATATGAGGTATTGTTCCTTCTTTTGTAAGAGTCAGAAATGTGTGTCACAGGTCAGTTTTTCTTTAGTTTTTATGATGTTAACCTTATCCACAGAATAATTTAAAAGTAACGGTGAATATTTCACCTCTAGAAATTAAAGTGTGAAATTTGAATGGATACCTTTAAACGTATATATCTGATACTTAGGCTTATACAAACTACCCTAGACAGCATAGTAACAATTCTTTTATAAAGGTTTACTTTACTACATAGACATATTTTTCTCAAGTTTTTTAAATAAATAATGGAATTAATATCTTAAGCCAAAATCAATGCAGGTTAAACATAGAGTTATTAGATGTTATACTGTGATATCCAGTTCATAAATAGAACTAAAGGAAATGCATACATACAGTCTTTCTATCGTTTTCATTTTCTACAGGTCTCTCACTTCTGGCTATCTCTAGAGGGGTGGGAGGTGGGAGGGAGGTTCAAGAGAGAGGGAACTGATTCATGTTGATGTATGGCAGAAACCAATGCAATATATTGCAAGGCAACTGTCTTCCAATTAAAAATAAATATAAAAAAAGATTCATCTAGTTTAAGCTAAAAAAATGAAAAAGTTAAGGTCTTCTCAAATATACACCTTTGCATCATATCAAGTTATCAATGGTCCATTTAGCCAACACGCCTCACATATGTTAAAATGCAATTAGTTGGTGATATGAACACAAATTGATATACTTGAAGTTATCCTTGACCTAAATTTTAAATTGTTATCATAATGCAAGTAAAAGTAAAACAAATCTACTGGTCATATTTGTAAAAAAATTGTGAAATTTGAATGGATACCTTTAAACGTATATATCTGATACTTAGGCTTATACAAACTACCCTAGACAGCATAGTAAAAATTCTTTTATAAAGGTTTACTTTACTACATAGACATATTTTTCTCAAGTTTTTTAAATAAATAATGGAATTAATATCTTAAGCCAAAATCAATGCAGGTTAAACATAGAGTTATTAGATGTTATACTGTGATATCCAGTTCATAAATAGAACTAAAGGAAATGCATACATACAGTCTTTCTATCGTTTTCATTTTCTACAGGTCTCTCACTTCTGGCTATCTCTAGAGGGGTGGGAGGTGGGAGGGAGGTTCAAGAGAGAGGGAACTGATTCATGTTGATGTATGGCAGAAACCAATGCAATATATTGCAAGGCAACTGTCTTCCAATTAAAAATAAATATAAAAAAAGATTCATCTAGTTTAAGCTAAAAAAATGAAAAAGTTAAGGTCTTCTCAAATATACACCTTTGCATCATATCAAGTTATCAATGGTCCATTTAGCCAACACGCCTCACATATGTTAAAATGCAATTAGTTGGTGATATGAACACAAATTGATATACTTGAAGTTATCCTTGACCTAAATTTTAAATTGTTATCATAATGCAAGTAAAAGTAAAACAAATCTACTGGTCATATTTGTAAAAAAATAAAAGAAAATGTGGACTCAGCAATGCACTTATATATTTAAAATAATCAATATTTTGCCTATTAGGAGAAAACCTATCATTTTGAAAATGTCAGATTCATCTCCTCCCTGCTGCTGGCCACTAAAGCCCATTGCTATTGCATTGTATTTTACAGAATCAGATCCATCATATGACAACATGAAGCTCTGGATTCATCTCTTGTATTCATCTCTCCTTGCCTGTATATCTTTACAGTCCCAATCTCCAATGTCCTCTGCGTCGACCAGAGGTTCTTGTGACTCTCTTTGCAAGTGTGAGGAAAAAGATGGCACAATGCTAATAAACTGTGAAGAGAAAGGTATTAAGAAGTTATCCCAAATAAGTGTGCCACCATCACGACATTTTCACCTAAGTTTACTAAATAACGGCTTGACAGTACTTCACACAAATGACTTTTCTGGGCTTACCAATGCTATCTCAATACACCTTGGATTTAACAATATTGCAGATATTGAGAATGGTGCATTTAATGGCCTTGGCCTTCTTAAGCAACTTCATATCAATCACAATTCTCTAGAAATTCTTAAAGAGGATACCTTCCATGGACTGGAAAACCTGGAATTTCTACAAGCAGATAACAATTTCATTACAGTGATTGAACCAAGTGCCTTTAGCAAGCTCAACAGACTTAAAGTGTTAATTTTAAATGACAATGCTATTGAGAGTCTTCCTCCAAACATATTTCGATTTGTTCCTCTAACACATCTAGATCTTCGTGGAAATCAGTTGCAAACATTGCCTTATGTTGGTTTTTTAGAACACATTGGCCGAATATTGGATCTCCAGTTGGAGGACAATAAATGGGCCTGCAATTGTGACTTATTACAGCTAAAACTTTGGTTGGAAAACATGCCCCCACAGTCTGTAATTGGTGATGTTGTATGCAACAGCCCTCCATTTTTCAAAGGAAGCATACTAAGCCGGCTGAAAAAGGAATCGATTTGCCCCACTCCACCAGTATACGAAGAACACGAGGATCCTTCTGGATCATTACATCTGGCAGTAACCTCTTCAATAAGCGATAGTCACATGTCAGCCAAGACCACGTCTCTTTTAAAACCACCCACCAAAGCACCAGGTTTAATACCTTATATTACAAAGCCATTCACTCAACTTCCGGGACTCTACTGTCCTATTCCTTGTAATTGCAAAGTACTCTCCCCATCCGGACTTTTAATACACTGTCAAGAGCGCAATATTGAAAGTTTATCAGATCTAAAACCTCCTCCACAAAATCCTAGAAAGCTTATTCTTGCAGGGAATATCATTCATACATTACTGAAGTCTGATTTAGTGGAGTACTTCACTTTGGAAATGCTTCACTTGGGAAACAATCGTATTGAGGTTCTTGAAGAAGGATCATTTATGAATTTAACAAGATTACAAAAGCTTTATCTGAATGGTAACCACCTGACCAAATTGAGTGGAGGTATGTTCCTTGGTCTCCACAATCTTGAGTACTTATATCTTGAATACAATGGTGTTAAGGAAATATTACCTGGAACCTTCAACCCGATGCCTAAACTGAAAGTGCTCTATTTAAACAACAACCTCCTACAAGTTTTACCACCACATATTTTTTCAGGGGTTCCTCTCACGAGGATAAACCTTAAAACAAACCAATTTACTCATCTACCTGTAAGTAATATCTTGGATGACCTTGATTTACTGACCCAGATTGACCTTGAGGACAACCCCTGGGATTGTTCCTGTGACCTGGTTGGATTGCAGCAATGGATACAAAAGTTAAGTAAGAACACAGTGACAGATGAAATACTCTGCACCTCTCCAGAGCACTTACACAAAAAGGAACTGAAAGTACTCAATAGTGAACTTCTTTGCCCGGGTTTGGTCAATAACCCATCCCTGCCAACTCAGACTAGTTACATCATTGTTAATACTCCTACAACCGCAACTACAGCTGATAATATTTTTAAATCACTTACTGATGCTGTACCACTATCTGTTTTAATACTAGGTCTGCTGATTGTATTCATAACTATTGTGTTCTGTGCTGCAGGGATAGTGGTTCTTGTTCTCCACCGCAGGAGAAGATACAAAAAGAAACAAGCAGATGAGCAGATGAGAGACACCAGTCCTGTGCATCTCCAGTATAGCATGTACGGCCATAAAACAACTCACCACACTACTGAAAGACCCACAGCATCACTCTATGAGCAGCACATGGTGAGCCCCATGGTTCATGTCTATAGGAGCCCATCCTTTGGCCCAAAGCATCTGGAAGAAGAAGAAGAAAGGAATGAGAAAGAGGGAAGTGATGCAAAACATCTCCAAAGAAGTCTTTTAGAACGAGAAAACCACTCCCCACTCACAGGTTCAAATATGAAGTACAAAACCACAGACCAATCCACTGAATTTTTAACCTTCCAGGATGCCAGTTCATTATATAGGAATATTTTAGAGAAAGAAAGGGAACTTCAGCAACTGGGAATCACAGAATACCTAAGGAAAAACATTGCTCAACTTCAGCCTGATATGGAGGTACATTATCCAGGAGCCCATGAAGAGTTAAAGTTGATGGAGACATTAATGTACTCAAGGCCAAGGAAGGTATTAGTGGAACAGACTAAAAATGAGTATTTTGAGCTGAAAGCTAATTTACATGCTGAACCTGATTACTTAGAAGTCCTGGAGCAGCAAACATAGAGAGTTCAAGGGCTTCTGCAGAAATGCTGTGATTCTGTCTTAAGTCCAGACCTTGTATATAATCAACTTCAGCCTGATATGGAGGTACATTATCCAGGAGCCCATGAAGAGTTAAAGTTGATGGAGACATTAATGTACTCAAGGCCAAGGAAGGTATTAGTGGAACAGACTAAAAATGAGTATTTTGAGCTGAAAGCTAATTTACATGCTGAACCTGATTACTTAGAAGTCCTGGAGCAGCAAACATAGAGAGTTCAAGGGCTTCTGCAGAAATGCTGTGATTCTGTCTTAAGTCCAGACCTTGTATATAAATAAGTGCCTTATATGAGTGTGTCATCAATCAGAACTTAAGCACAGCAGCAATCCTATGGGAAAAGAAAAAGAAACTCAGGGATCACTGGGAGAAGCCATTGCATTGTCTTCAGGCAATTTTGTCTATCCCCAATAAAATAAGTCCTTGCATGTAAATCATTCAAGGATTATATTAATATTTTCCCATATAAGTAAAGTGTTTCATAGATGTCCTCTTGCACATCTAAAAGGGTTTAATATTTAACCCTTAATTTCTTGAGTTATATTACCCATGGATTAAATAGAATTGGATTTTTTTCATTTGAAAACTGTAACAGTAAATGTAGCTATAATATGTAAGAAATGTATTGTTTATAAAATCATTATATGTACTTACAAAAGTGTAAGTTGTTAGATACACCAACTTTTCTTGCAATAAAGGCAAAAGGAACTGGAACTTTAAAATTAACAAATAATAATAGAAAAGAAAAAATGGAAAGTTGAATTACATAGGGTATGAGTGGCTCAAAACTTTGAAACTTTGAGAATTAAAAAATGCCACTGAAATGCTTTCTGAATTTAAAAATAAGAATGATTAACAGTTCAGGTGGAATGAGGAAGAAAACATTTTGGTTTTTCTGCACATTTTGTGTGGACAATCTTCTTGTTAATGCTGCTGTGAACTAAGGTATGTCATTTGTGCTCAAAGCTTAATTCTTACTCTTGGGATATTTTGAAAATGCTACTGATATTCAACTGTAAATATGATTAGTGCATCTATTAAGTTTGGATTCTCTCATAGCATTAATCCTTTGTAAATTTGAATACCAAGATAGAAATATGTTTCTTGTGGCAAGTAATAATTCACTGGTGTAAAAAAATAGGAAAAATATTTCATTTTTATTGATGTACACTGATAGATGCCATAAATTAGCAGCAAAGGCACGTCTAAGGGTAAGTGGTTTAAGCTGCCTCAAGAGTGGAACAATGTAGCTTTATTTTACAAGAAAGTATAGCTAGATTTTTATGAACTATTTATTCTGTACAGTTTTGTATATTTTTGGTTCACAAAGGTAATTATTCTTGGGTGCCTTTTAAGAAAATTAAAAGTACTGCTCATTACAATAAAACTAAAATGAAAACCCTTTTTTATATGTGCTTTCTTCAATTAGTCTGATCTGTAATTCAGTCGAGTCAGGATTAACACATGCACATTTATGGAGGCACTTAGGCACAAACACACAAAAACAGGATTTCTATTTGTTGTCACCCACACAGAGCATTTGCTTTACCATGTGTGAAAAGGCCTTTCAGTGTCACGATGTGACTGTCATGGAGCCCAACTAAATGGCCCATAATTTTCCCTTTCTGGCAAATTATTTTCCTATTTAATATAAGTAGAAATGATTTAATTTTCTTCTTTCTGGTTACAGAATCAATTATACAGAAAATTTTCACAAGGCCAACTGTAATTAATCAAGGTATTTTAGTTCTGTGGTGTTCACCATTAAGATGCATGTGCAGGGTTAGGAAGGAATATATTTTCTATTAGGTAGGATGTTTTTAATTTACTTTATACTATTTTAGTGATTCATGAATGTTCTATTAAATGAGTTGGTTTTCAACACTCAACTGTCTGCATGACTAGCTAAATATACTTTCTTTCTTTGATTATGAATGAGAAGACTTCCCTTTTACTAAAAACAGGGGGAGCCTGTGTGGCACTGTATGAAGAACAGTTATGGTTTTATTAAGACATCATATCACTAGCTTTCTAAAAAATCATTGCATATACTAATATAAAGCAATAACAAATTATGTATTAATAATTAAAAGATTTCATTGAAAATCTACATTTCTTGATTAACCTAGGTTGGAAATCAAAAAAATGGGAAATCTTTTTTTAATTAGTGCTTACTAAAGGGAAATCTAGGTTCATATATAATACTTTATATGTTTATCCACTGTATTCAGCACAGTAATGAACAGTAAACCCTCCAAAGCATTAATTTAAATGTTACATCCTAAAGAAAAGAACAAAGCAAGAGCAGAATTCAGGTTATTGCACTTCTGCTCAGGAGAGTATCTGCAAGTATTTCCTGATTCCAATCAAGTGCACAGAAGTTTCAGACTTCACTTGCCTGCAGGATCTTTGGAATGGACCCATGAATGCAGACAGAGACATGTCCTGAGGAACATTCTTCTCTTTTGAGTGAGGTAAATATATTTTTTTAAATCTTTACTGCTAATTGCCAAAAGTAATAATATTCACTCAACTTAAAAATCAAAGACAAAACAAAGTTGTCTATGGTGTCATGTAAATATATCTTTCAAATTAGGCATAACCCCTAATTATGTAACATCAACCCTGTATGCTGTTACGAAAAACCTGAACGAACTTATCTGTCAACCCAATAAAACCCTATGGAGTCTGGATGTTATTTACAATGATGCAGAAATAATTACAGTTTCCAAAGAGTAAGAGACTTTTAAAGCTTAGCTGTTTCATTCATGATAGAACCTTTCTTATATAATTTGTTTCCCTACTACAAGTAGTTGAGAGTTGGAAATTCCAATGATGATATTTAATTTTTAACAGGTCTTGTGACTTATGATAATCACTCAAAACTTTGGTTATTTTACCTGTATTTCCTATTATTCTCCCTGCTCCCTCACCTACAGAATAATTTTTATTATATTGCCTGTTTTATTACATATAAGGCTAAAGTGGTCTCTTTCTGCAATTAATTGTTAGATTCAAAATCCCAAATCATAATTCAGTATACTCAGACATTTAAAATATCTGGGCTTTCTTAAAATAGACTTTTCATCATTTGAGGTTTTTTTTTTTTTTTTTTTTTTTAATCTTTACTGCTAATTGCCAAAAGTAATAATATTCACTCAACTTAAAAATCAAAGACAAAACAAAGTTGTCTATGGTGTCATGTAAATATATCTTTCAAATTAGGCATAACCCCTAATTATGTAACATCAACCCTGTATGCTGTTACGAAAAACCTGAACGAACTTATCTGTCAACCCAATAAAACCCTATGGAGTCTGGATGTTATTTACAATGATGCAGAAATAATTACAGTTTCCAAAGAGTAAGAGACTTTTAAAGCTTAGCTGTTTCATTCATGATAGAACCTTTCTTATATAATTTGTTTCCCTACTACAAGTAGTTGAGAGTTGGAAATTCCAATGATGATATTTAATTTTTAACAGGTCTTGTGACTTATGATAATCACTCAAAACTTTGGTTATTTTACCTGTATTTCCTATTATTCTCCCTGCTCCCTCACCTACAGAATAATTTTTATTATATTGCCTGTTTTATTACATATAAGGCTAAAGTGGTCTCTTTCTGCAATTAATTGTTAGATTCAAAATCCCAAATCATAATTCAGTATACTCAGACATTTAAAATATCTGGGCTTTCTTAAAATAGACTTTTCATCATTTGAGGTTTTTTTTTTTTTTTAATTTAAAAAAATGTTACTCTTTGTTCACAATACATGAGGGTAACTTTTCACTCATGTCTGAATCTTGGATGTTTGTAGTATCATGATAGTAGTGTATAATCATACTGGATCAAAATTTTCGATTCTGTCAATCTGCTATACACAACTTGTATGAATTATTTTCACTCAATTACAATTAAAATACTTACTGGGAATTGTAGAGTGTTCTTCAAATATCTTCCATTGATCTCCATACCAGGATGATAATCTTATAACATATAAAAAAGGAATATATCAATAACTCTGATTCTTCCTCTTGAATCAATCTTAAACCACAGAGGAACATTTTTCCTTCCTAATCAAATAATAACTAAATGGAAGGATCATCTTAGTGGCATTTAAGCTGCCTGATCCAATTACTTTAAAAAGCTTAAGTTTTAAGCCAGGATTGAAAAAAGTGATATGGCTATCCCCTGGTCATCGAAATGCCTATTTTAATATACTGGTGTATATATTTACGTATATGTAAATAATTATACATTTATATATACTTGCTGTGAGTATTTAAGTCACTGCAGTCATGCCCAACTCTTTGCGACCCTATGGACTGTAGTCCACCAAGCTCCCCTGTCTGTGGCATTTTCCAGGCAACAATATTGGAGTGGGTTGCCAGGGATAGAATCTGCGTCTCCGGTACTGCAGGCAGATTCTTTATCACTGAGCCATAGGGGAAGCACTTTTTTTCAATGACTACATACATATATTTTTAGAGAACTAATAAATAGGTAGATGATGGGTGGATAGTCTCAACATGCATGTAATTTATTCATAATATTATTCTATAATACCCAGTAGATGTATAATTGAAGGGGTTTTTTTTGTTGTTGTTTTGTTTTTTTTAATTTTATTTTATTTTACTTTACAGTACTCTACTGGTTTTGGCATACATTGACATGAATCCGCCACGGGTGTACACGAACTCCCAAACGTGAACCCCTCTCCCTCCTCCCACCCCCCATTATCCCTCCGGATCATCCTCATACACCAGCCCCAAGCATCCTGCATCCTGCATCGAACACAGACTGGCGATTTTTTTTAAAAGAATAATAGTAAATACATTGCAAAGTTGTTAGACAATGAACTGTTTTCTTTAACATAAGCAAACGCATATCAAAGGGAAAATCACAACATTTCTCATTTATAAGACTTTCCACATAATTATCTTTGGCAGAAGCTGTTCTCTACGTAAAAAGAGTTATGCGTGTGCAGAAAACGCTGACCATTTAGAAAGAGAAGTTTGGATCTCCTGGTAATTGGGAAATGGTTTTAAAATGAATTTAAGGATTTTTTTCTATTTCTTTTCCCTGAACACTTTTATGTCAAATATGAGTGGCCACAGTTTTCTTCTATAGGAGGTGGGATATCATAAATGGACACTATTTTATAATTAGAAAGGAGACAATTACAAGAAGTGAAAGTGTTAGTCGCTCTATCGTGTCCAACTCTTTGCAACCATGGACTGGAGCCCACCAGGCTTCCCTGTTCATGGAATTCCCCATGCAAGAGTACTGGAGTAGGTGACATGCCCTTCCCCAGGGGATCTTCCTGACCCAGGAATCGAACCCAGGTCTCCCGCATTGCAGGGAGATTGTTTACTGTTTGAGCTACCCAGGAAACCCAATTACAAGTAGTGACTCTATATCCGGGCAGCCAAGTCAAGAATGATCTCTTTGATGAAGAGAAGACAAGTGATTAAAAATATAGTTATCTCTTTTTTGCCTTTTCAATTCCATACAAACTGAAATACAGATATTTGTCCAAATATTCTCTGAGATTTATAACTACAATAAATATAGAACTGTTATTATCAACTTATAAAAGATAACTATATCATTAAAATTACATTAACAAATTTGTTTAATATGGAAATAAATTGCATTATTTCTTTTATAGAACACACCTATCTTTTCAAAAATTGAACTTATTACACACACATCTGTTCTTATGTATATGGAAAAGAGGAGATGGCCAGATGTAGCTGCACTGAGAGTACACAGAAACAGACAAATACTGCTCTGTTAGTGAATGTTCTTCAGCAGATTAGTGAATAAAAATGGAAACAATTCAAAACAACAAACTGCACACACATACACACATGATGTAAATGATTTAAAATCACAAACTTGAAGTAGTGACATTTTAAAAAAAACATTGAAACATGGAAAGCAGAAAACCTGACTTTCCACAAATAAGCATTGTCTCTTACATCATGAGGGCACTACCAGTGAGAAAATTACCACTAAATTAGTATGGTATTTTGAGTTAATTTTTTCACATAAAATCTCCAGGTATTTAATTGTCATGTCATCATATTTGATGTTATAAAGTTCTTGAACAAGTATTATATACAAAATGAATCATTCTGTTCCTTCCAAAGAAATCCCAGGGCTGATCTCCTTCAGAATAGACTGGTTGGATCTCCTTGCAGTCCAAGGGACTCTCAAGAGTCTTCTCCAACACCACAGTTCAAAAGCATCAATTCTTCAGCACTCAGCTTTCTTCACAGTCCAACTCTAACATCCATAGATGACCACTGGAAAAACCATAGCCTTGGCTAGATGGACCTTTGTTGGCAAAGTAATGTCTCTGCTTTTCAATATGCTATCTAGGTTGGTCATAACTTTCCTTCCGAGGAGTAAGCGTCTTTTAATTTCATGGCTTCAGTCACCATCTTTAGTGATTTTGGAGGAAATATATATTTGAAGACATTTCATTATGATGCAGGAAACAATTCCATTTATCAGCACAAGATAAATATCTGTAGTTTATCTATATTTTTTCATTTTACAAATGGACGAATTATAATTTTGCCTTATGTTATTTATCGGCTATACAGAATCACAGAAATGTATGTCTTCACTTTGCACATTTTTCTGTTTCTGTGTTTAGGTAGAGCACACTTAACATTTCATGGAAGAAAGGATGTAAGTTTGAGTAATTTTAGACACTGGTTACATAATTCTAAATTATTCAAAATGTTATAAAAGCACATTGATGATACAGCTAGAAAATTACCAAATATTCATTGGAGTACTGGACAACAATACTAATTGGACAACACAAACATATGGCAGGCAGAAACTCATTACATAGATTACTTTTACATTCAGAATTACTATTAATGTTCTTTATATTTTCAAATATAATTAATCATTTAATTTCTGTCATATTTCTGAGAATCAAGCATTGACAGAATAATACAAAATATATAGTTCTCATGATATTTCACTGATTTAAAACTTTTAAGTCCTGTACAAACAGTATGTAATTTAAGTGTTGTTAGAGATTATGGTATCCAATATTTTCACTATTTCATTTTTTAAGACCTCTATCTGAAGTAACTATATCTACCTGCGTGCATGTTAATTCTCTTCAATCGTATTCGACTACTTGCAACCCTATGGACTATAGCCCCCCAGGCTCTCCTATCTATGGGATTCTCCAGGCAAGAATACTGGAGTGGGGTTGTCATGCCTTCCTCCAGGGGAATCTTCCCCACCCAGGGATCGAATCCGTGTCTCTTATGTCTCCTGTGCTGGCAAGCAGGAGACATTGCTAGTAGCTAGCTGTCTCCTGTCTCCTGTCTTTACCACTAGCACTTTATGATAAAGATCATTATTTCAATGAATTCATCATCTGAATCCTAGAAAAACAGCTTTATAATACTAAGGATTATATTTTTCTTTTTAAGTAAATTTTCCTTAAAGCAGTTTTAAGTTCAGATCCAAACATGCAGAGTTCCCATATACCCACTGATCCCACAAAAGCCAGCCACCACCACTGTAAACATTTTCTACCAGAGTGGTACAGTTATTGTAATTGATTAATCTACATTAAAACATTTTTATCACCCAAACACCACAGTTTACATTAGGATTCCCTGGAGATGGTGTACATCCTATGGTTTCTGAGAAATGTACAGTGATATATAGCCACTATTATGGTATTATACAGCATGTTTTCACTCTCATATAAATTCTCTGGGCTCTGTTCATCCTCTGGCAACAAATCATCTTTTAACTACTTTCAGAGTTTTGCCTTTTCCAGAGTTTCATATAGTTGAAATCATACAGTATGTATCCTTTTCAGATAGATTTCTTTCAGTTAGTAATAGGTATTTAATACTCTTTCATACTTTTTTTATGTCTTGATTCTTCATTTCTTTTCTAATTTATGTTTTTATTGAAGAATAATGCTTTATAGAATTTTGCTGTTTTTCATTCTTTATAGCAATTAATAACACTCCACTGTCTGGATGTACTCCATTCACCTACTGAAGGACACTATGGTTGCTTCCAAGTTTGGGAAATTATGAATTAAAAAGTTATAAACATCTGTGCACAGGTTTTCATGTAGACAGAGGCTTCTGACTCATTTGTTAGGTGCTCAGTTGTGTCCAACTCTTTGCAAACCCAGACTGTAGCCTCTGTCCATGACATTCTTCAGGCAAGAACACTGGAGTGGATTGCCATTCCCTTCTCTAGGGGATCTTCCCAACCCAGGGATCAAAACCAAATCTCTTACATCTCCTGCATTGGAATGTAGGTCCTTTACCACTAGTACCACCTTTGACTCATTTGGGTAATACTAAAGAGAATAAATCTCAGACCATAGGAGTGTGTGTAGCTTTGTAATACTGAACTGTCTTCCAAATGGCTGTACCACTTCGGAGTCCCCCCAGCAAGGAATAGGAATTTCTGTCACTCCACATCTTCACCAGCATTCATTGTTAGTGTTCCAGATTTTAGGAATTCTAATAGATGTGTAGTGGTATCTCATAGTTGTTTTAATTTACATTCCTAATGACATATGATTTGCACCACCTTTTCATGTGCTATTTTACCATCTGTGTATCTTCCTTAATGAGGTGTTTGTTAAGCTTTTCAGCCCCTCTTTTTTTTTAAATCATGTGGTCTGTTTTGTTATTATTGAATTTTAAGAGTTCTTTTGTGTTTTGGATAACAGATGCTTCTCAAATGTGTATTTTGCAGATAGTTTTCCTAGTCAATGACTTGTTTTCTCACTCTCTTGACAGTGTAGTTCACAGAGCATACATTTTTAATTTCAATGAAATCCAGCTTATTTGTTATTTCTTTTACAGATTATGATTTTCATGGTATCTATGAAATCATTACCATATTCAAAGTCACCTAGATTTTCTTCCACATTACCTAAGAGTTTTTGTTTTACACATTATATTAAGGCCCATGATCTATTTCCATTTTGAGTAAATTTATGTGAAAGCTATAAGGTTTGAATTCAGATTTTTTTTTTTTGCATGCAAATACTCACTTGTTGAAATAACAATATTTGGGTTTTTTAAATCATACAGAATTTAAAATGGATTGTTGCCTTCTTTATAATTTAGTCTTTATATTTGACCCTTGAGCGCTATTAACCTGACATATTACTTCATGTTTAAGAGAAAATAATATATGAGAGAAAAACATCAAATTATAAAGGTTAGTATCATTGGGTCTGAACTTCCTATAGCTACAAGAGTGTTCAATATGAATGTAAAAAAGTGAGTTTAGCAAGACTCTCAGCACTGTCCTTTATAAGGGCTGTATTACACCTGGGAGTTTACATAAATGATAAAGATAGCTATAGTTTAGTGTTTGTCTACTGGACATCTGTACCAAGTGGCAGTTGCTCTGTAAATACTCAGTTGAATCCTCATTTTTAACCTGCAAGTAACAGTATTATCCTTATTTTAACTATAAAGCTTATGAACCTCAGAATGTTAAACTGTTCAAAATCACACACACAGTAAAGTGGTCAAGTTCAGATTTCTCTTACTTGAAAAATTCCTGCTTCTACCATCTTATCATGCTTCATCTCATAAGTTTACAAAACCATTTTAAAATGTGATTACCATTTCAGTTGACTGAGGCAAATACTACATTGTTCACAGCTGCAAACATTGTACTCGTTCATCACACTTATCATTTTAGTGTTGAATATTTGTTTAGCTTCTGATCATACCATAAGCCTATCATTAATATAAATATAACCTTTGGTCTTGTGAGGTCTGAAGTCTCCATATGTTTGTTCACATTTCAACTTCAAATAAATGTATTGGGAAGTATGTATATTTCAAACACTACTGAAGTGTTTCAGTTTCAACAATGAATCTACATCATCTGAATACAAACTTTCAGCACCATGTGAATGATATAGATGAGAACACAGAAAAAAAGTTTGCCTAATTATTAATTTGACCATGTAGGTAATTAATAATAAACAAAACTTGCTTCAGGATGCAAAGCTTGGTTTTCATTTGTAATATGTATTTCCTAATGCCTTTTGGATTTCTTTTTGATTTCATAGTTTGATCTACATAATAACATTATGAATTAGGAAATGTTACTATTGCCATATTGAATGGAGACAAAAACTCATACATTTGGAAAATGGTAGATCCTAGATTCGCCTGATTTTTTTTTGATCCCCAGAGTCTATGCTCTTAAATCAAAGTGGTTTACTAACTCAATAGCAATAAAAAATTATAAAAGTAATACAGTTCTTAGCAAGAAATATAATTTAGATCAGTTGGGTAATTTCCCCCAACAAATCATATAAAACAATAGAATTCAAATGGAACAAATTAAATGTATTTTTAATAACGGTCATTTGGCTTCCATATCCTTATCNCCCCCCAGCAAGGAATAGGAATTTCTGTCACTCCACATCTTCACCAGCATTCATTGTTAGTGTTCCAGATTTTAGGAATTCTAATAGATGTGTAGTGGTATCTCATAGTTGTTTTAATTTACATTCCTAATGACATATGATTTGCACCACCTTTTCATGTGCTATTTTACCATCTGTGTATCTTCCTTAATGAGGTGTTTGTTAAGCTTTTCAGCCCCTCTTTTTTTTTAAATCATGTGGTCTGTTTTGTTATTATTGAATTTTAAGAGTTCTTTTGTGTTTTGGATAACAGATGCTTCTCAAATGTGTATTTTGCAGATAGTTTTCCTAGTCAATGACTTGTTTTCTCACTCTCTTGACAGTGTAGTTCACAGAGCATACATTTTTAATTTCAATGAAATCCAGCTTATTTGTTATTTCTTTTACAGATTATGATTTTCATGGTATCTATGAAATCATTACCATATTCAAAGTCACCTAGATTTTCTTCCACATTACCTAAGAGTTTTTGTTTTACACATTATATTAAGGCCCATGATCTATTTCCATTTTGAGTAAATTTATGTGAAAGCTATAAGGTTTGAATTCAGATTTTTTTTTTTTGCATGCAAATACTCACTTGTTGAAATAACAATATTTGGGTTTTTTAAATCATACAGAATTTAAAATGGATTGTTGCCTTCTTTATAATTTAGTCTTTATATTTGACCCTTGAGCGCTATTAACCTGACATATTACTTCATGTTTAAGAGAAAATAATATATGAGAGAAAAACATCAAATTATAAAGGTTAGTATCATTGGGTCTGAACTTCCTATAGCTACAAGAGTGTTCAATATGAATGTAAAAAAGTGAGTTTAGCAAGACTCTCAGCACTGTCCTTTATAAGGGCTGTATTACACCTGGGAGTTTACATAAATGATAAAGATAGCTATAGTTTAGTGTTTGTCTACTGGACATCTGTACCAAGTGGCAGTTGCTCTGTAAATACTCAGTTGAATCCTCATTTTTAACCTGCAAGTAACAGTATTATCCTTATTTTAACTATAAAGCTTATGAACCTCAGAATGTTAAACTGTTCAAAATCACACACACAGTAAAGTGGTCAAGTTCAGATTTCTCTTACTTGAAAAATTCCTGCTTCTACCATCTTATCATGCTTCATCTCATAAGTTTACAAAACCATTTTAAAATGTGATTACCATTTCAGTTGACTGAGGCAAATACTACATTGTTCACAGCTGCAAACATTGTACTCGTTCATCACACTTATCATTTTAGTGTTGAATATTTGTTTAGCTTCTGATCATACCATAAGCCTATCATTAATATAAATATAACCTTTGGTCTTGTGAGGTCTGAAGTCTCCATATGTTTGTTCACATTTCAACTTCAAATAAATGTATTGGGAAGTATGTATATTTCAAACACTACTGAAGTGTTTCAGTTTCAACAATGAATCTACATCATCTGAATACAAACTTTCAGCACCATGTGAATGATATAGATGAGAACACAGAAAAAAAGTTTGCTTAATTATTAATTTGACCATGTAGGTAATTAATAATAAACAAAACTTGCTTCAGGATGCAAAGCTTGGTTTTCATTTGTAATATGTATTTCCTAATGCCTTTTGGATTTCTTTTTGATTTCATAGTTTGATCTACATAATAACATTATGAATTAGGAAATGTTACTATTGCCATATTGAATGGAGACAAAAACTCATACATTTGGAAAATGGTAGATCCTAGATTCGCCTGATTTTTTTTTGATCCCCAGAGTCTATGCTCTTAAATCAAAGTGGTTTACTAACTCAATAGCAATAAAAAAATTATAAAAGTAATACAATTCTTAGCAAGAAATATAATTTAGATCAGTTGGGTAATTTCCCCCAACAAATCATATAAAACAAAAGAATTCAAATGGAACAAATTAAATGTATTTTTAATAACGGTCATTTGGCTTCCATATCCTTATCGTAAAAAGTAAAGCAAAACTATTCTGATGTATATTTTAACATATATAATATTTAAACATTAAATATTATATATTAACATCCATATTTAAACATAAAATATTTTAAATACCATACAAATATTTATATTTTAACATATATGCAAATAATAATATATTCTACTTGTTTAATAATTTCCATATAATTTAAACTAAAATTATATCTACCATTTTGAAAAAATACTGTCACGAACATTGTGGAAGACTGAATAGCGTCCTCCAAAATTTATGTCCACCTAGAACATCAGATTATGACTGTATTTGGGAACAGAATTTTTGTTGGGGTAGTTGGTTGCATTCATACTGAATTTTGGGTTAAGTTCTAAATCCAGGAACTAATTTTCTTACAATAAGTCTGTGCACAGATATACAGAGCACACACACACAAAAACACTACATGACTACAGAGGCAGAAAGTGCAGTGATACATGCATCTACTGTCCACTAAATCCAATTACTGGCCACCACCAGAAGCTGGAATAGTCAAGGAAAGACTATGTTGATCACATAAGTAAAGAATTGTATGTATGGATCATTAAAGTATAACATAGTTGCTTTAAAATATCAGTTTTTAATAACACATTGCAAGAAATTAGTTTTGAGTCTTGCCTAACATTGTCTCTCTATGGTTCACTGACTTTGAGATACATATCTATAAGTAGAAAACACAAATTTCTGAGTTGCAAATACAGAAAAAGAAAGTTTTTAGAAGTTTAGAAGTTTTTAGAAGTTTAAATTTTCCTCCCACATCCACTGAAATAAAATACTGAAGAATAAGGAACAAGAGCTTACTTCTCAAATAACTTTCTAAAACCTATGCATTTTCTGAGTTAATTATCTGATATAGAGTCAGTGTATAGAATTTTAAAATAATATACATTTAAATAAAATTCTTTACCATCATCAACCATGCATCAACAGGGATCAGATTTAAATATATCTCTAAGAAATGTATTGTTCGGAGAAGGCAATGGCACCCTACTCCAGTACTGTTGCCTGGAAACTCCCATGGACGGAGGAGCCTGGTAGGCTGCAGTCCATGGGGTCGCTGAGTCGGACAGGACTGAGCGACTCCACTTTCACTTTTCACTTTCATGTACTGGAGAAGGAAATGGCAACCCACTCCAGTGTTCTTGCCTGGAGAATCCCAGGGATGGCGGAGCCCAGCGGGCTGCCGTCTATGGGGTCACACAGAGTCGGACACAACTGAAGCGACTTGGCAGCAAGAAATGTATTGTTACTTACCATATTCTGACAGAAACATAAAAATAGACAAAGTTTGGAAGCAAAATCGAAATAAAAATACGTAATTAGTCTTTTTTTATTCAGAAGGAAAAGACATCATAATTTTTCAACTTATCATGGTTTTAAATTAGTGAATACCTTTTAAATAACATGCTGTTTAAGCACAATTTTGTGTCTTTTAGTTTCAGCTGGAAACATACAGTAAATATGTTCATGATTCATCTCTTTTGTCTATATTCAGATAAAAACCAGGCAATATATTCACAATTTGGAAGGAATATGAGAAATATATGAGAATAGTATGAGAAAAAATTTCACATCTCAGGAATGCTACTGTAGTGAATTAGGAAGGCATGTGCTCTCCAACAGAAAAAGTACCTGCACTAGTGCTGTGTGCCACTGATGCACATAATACGTTATTTTCTTCCCAGCTATCATAATGGGTTACATAATCATGGAAAAAGAATTCAACAAAATAAGAAATGTAGACTCATAGTGCCAGTGTTGGGTAAAATGTTAACTTCAGAACTTCTAGGTAAGAATTATTATGAAATGAAGCGACTGGCAATAATGCACATGCACATATGTGTTAATGTATGGTGGTGGTGGTGATTTAGTTGCTAAGTCATGTCTGACTCTTATGATCCCATGGACTATAGCCCACCAGGGTACTCTGTCCCTGAGATTTTCCAGGCAAGAATACTGGAGCCGGTTGCCATTTCCTTCTCCAGGGGATCTTCCCGACCCAGGAGTTGAACCTGGGTCTCCTGCATTGCAAGCAGATTCTTTCCCAACTGAGCTACAAGGGAGGTCTGCAAGTGTTAATGTATAGAGACAGGTAAAATAATAAATTTTCAATTTTTTGTTTATGCAGTTCACAGGTCCAAAAACAGATTACCATGGGTGACTAAAGGATTCGGGATGAGATAATGTTCAAATCCATATCTCATAGCATATCCAGATGTGATCAGACTTCAGTTTTACTATAGGGTCATAGTTCACCAAACCATTTCCTGTTGCCTTTGTCAAAATTAGTACTGTCTTTTCTCTACTGCTACTACTCTTCTCTGAAAAATTCCAGATTTAAAGGGGTACATTATATCTGAGTTACTTTAGCTGATTTTTTTCCTCTGTAATACACTTTTTTTTAACCCTAGAGGAACAGAATTCTAAAGGAAAATAATTACAAATGACCTTGACCTTTTCACTTGAAAATTAACTTCTCTGATTATCAGTCTTTTTGCTCTGGCCTTTAGTAAAATAACATAATTGTGTAATTAGTACTAAAGTCAAAGGAAAGATGAATTGATATAGGACCAGTGTTTCACTGTGGGGTATTTAGTCATTTCAAAAGCCTGTTACCCTTTTCTCTAGTGCATGAGTCACACATAGTTACAGCAATAAAACATCAAACAGAATAAAAATAAAAGCATTTAACTGTTGGAGCTCTCAAAAATTGTAAAAGACTCAACCTTTTGTGACTCAGTTACAAGAAGAGCAGTTAACTTATATGTGAAGATACATGTGGCTCTTGTTTGGAGAACAATTATTGTTTAGAAAGATTAGATGGATACAGTGCGTGTTTTAGCTGGGAAGAAACATATGTATGTAATTCAAAGAGGATGCAGATTCTGAAGGATACTTCATTTGTCTGTTATGACAATACTAAAGATGAGAAAATTAAAAATATAAAATAANAAGATACATGTGGCTCTTGTTTGGAGAACAATTATTGTTTAGAAAGATTAGATGGATACAGTGCGTGTTTTAGCTGGGAAGAAACATATGTATGTAATTCAAAGAGGATGCAGATTCTGAAGGATACTTCATTTGTCTGTTATGACAATACTAAAGATGAGAAAATTAAAAATATAAAATAAAGAGACAGTGGTTTATTGTTTATATTATATAGAAAGTTTCATGAAAAATGACAGGGTTATTTGCAGTAAATTTTATGGAATTCTAGAGATTTTTAAATTATCTTTTCAAAAAATTATTTGGAACAAAACTGTAACTCACTGGATGTTTAAATTGTATAATATAAGGAGGCTAATAATTGATAGTAAGTGATCAGGAGAACAAAAGGAATTTTCAATCTTTCATTATTTTGACAAGAAATAACATTTTTGCACTGTCTATTCCCTCAGACTTAATTTTAGTGCACAGCATCAGTTTTATAAACAAAGACGAAAACTTAGCTGCTAATAAAACTGTCATTGACTGTTATGTTTGATCTCCTCTTATCCAGAGTCAAATATGCTATAAAGATAAAAGAAGTTTGGCAAGAAAGAAAGTATAAACATAGAGATAATTAGCCAGTGAAGATCTGCAAATGAATCATACTTTTTCTAAATAGTTTTGTCAAGATATCTGGTTAGTTTAAGAAAACAGTATCTAGAAATACTGAGTGGTAAAAGGCAAATTGTATATTGATCCAAGGATAATTAATAATTATAAAACACAAGAAACACATTTTTTGTACAAGAAACACACAGTACCCCTATAATATTTATACTGAAAATAGTATACATTTTTATAAAATAGTAAAAACCATTCTAATCTAATATTAAAAAATATTAAAATTATACTTCATAATTGGAGAGGACCTTATAAAGAAACTGCCATTTTGACTATAAACACTGCTGTGATTAAAAAAAAAATAAAAACAAGATTTAATCTATCTTTATTCTTTTTAATTTTGAAATCAAAGCAAAACTCTTAAGTAACATATACATTTAGTGCAAGCTAATTTATCTCACATTTCACTGAAGTGACACTTTCCTCACTCACTATTAGATTGCTATTATACTTGTCTAGAGAAGATTTTTCATTTCTGTTTCACTATTAAAGCTGCTGGTTGATCAATAGTGACTGAGGTATTGAGCACTTAAGAATATGTACTTGGGATAGTGTCAAATGGTTATAGCACCACTACTGGTAATAACATAAGTGGATGACTATGCATTTACTCACTTCTTGAGATATTCCTCACATATAATATTGAAGCTATTCTCTCCTGGGTACCTGGAACTCTATGCATCCAATGATGGGAGTGAAAATAAAGCCTGGGAGAGGCTGTTGGGATGATGGCTAAGTTATAACCCCAGCAAGAGTTGGGCTTCCTGACCTGAATTTCAACATCAACTTACATTCAAGTAATTCCTTTTAACCTAGAATGACCTGGATTCTATTAAGAACCTAGGATCCTTCTAATATATCTTCATATCATGACTAAACTGAGATAATAAATGCAATGCAACAGTTGGTTTCAAAAGGAACATGTCTTTATACAGCAGTAAGGCCAGTTGATCATCGAATATACTTAGTTTAAAATTTTCTGGATATAAGGAGAGTATTTAATGAAAGAGAATTTATTTTTATGTAGGCATTTACCAACATTGAAGTATATCCAAGGTTATGGTAGTTTAATTTAAAAGTGTAATTTAAGTATACTAGTTCAAAAAGTCCTATTCACTTTACTGAGTGCAAATCATAGGCTGAGGAATTAGAAGGTATAAAATGTTTAAAAAATAGCATGGTTTATTCTTCCAATAGCATTTGATTTTATTAGAGATACTTAGTATACCATCCAAAATATATAATTAGCTAAAATCAATTTTATATGAGCAATTAGTCTTTACTGTCTTTCAAAAATTCAGGATTAAAAAATTTTCCAATTGATTTTTGATCATTAATAGAAGACTGAAAACTAGAATACATATATTTAAGCAGTCAATCCAATCTTTTTTGCATTTCTAAAAACTTATACAAACAAATAATTTAAACAGATTAATGAATAACATTAAATTATCAGAAACTCAGAAGGTAATTCTCAAATTTCAATATTTTGATTATTCCCTCTCTGCAATTTTTGTTTTGCCAATATGGACTATAGAAATTTTAATTAACATTGGTGCAGATTCTCATATTATATCTTTGGTTTATACGATCCCTTCTGCTTCTAAAACTCTTAGGCCACAACCTCACTTCTCAATGGGTCTTGACCCAATACCCTGAATAATCTTCATTCAGTTCAGTACAGTCATTCAGTCGTGTCCGACTCTTTGTGACCCCATGAATCACAGCACACCAGCTCCCCCCCCGGTCCATCACCAACTCCTGGAGTTCACTCAAACTCATGTCCATCGAGTCGGTGATGCCATCCAGCCATCTCATCCTCTGTTGTCCCCTTCTCTTCCTGCCCCCAATCCCTCCCAGCATCAGAGTCTTTTCCAATGAGTCAACTCTTCGCATGGGGTGGACAAAGTACTGGAGTTTCAGCTTGAGCATCAGACACCCAGGACTGATCTCCTTTAGGATGGACTGGTTGGATCTTCTTGAAGTTCAAGGAACTCTCAAGAGTCTTCGCCAGCACCACAGTTCAAAGCATCAGTTCCTCTGCACTCAGCTTTCTTCACAGTCCAACTCTTACATCCACACATGACTACTGGAAAAACCATAGCCTTGACTAGAAGGACTTTTGTTGGCAAAGTAATATCTCTGCTTTTCAATATACTATCTAAATTTGTCATAACTTTTGTTCAAAGGAGTAAGCATCTTTTAATTTCATGGCTGCAATCACCATCTGCAGTGATTCTGGAGCCCCAAAAAAATAAAGTCTGACACTTTTTCCACTGTTTCCCCATCTATTTCCCATGAAGATACGGGACCAGATGCCATGGTCTTCGTTTTCTGAATGTTGAGCTTTAAGCTGACTTTTTCACTCTCAGATGTGTATAAGAGACAGTGCATCTACTGTCCACTAAATCCAATTACTGGCCACCACCAGAAGCTGGAATAGTCAAGGAAAGACTATGTTGATCACATAAGTAAAGAATTGTATGTATGGATCATTAAAGTATAACATAGTTGCTTTAAAATATCAGTTTTTAATAACACATTGCAAGAAATTAGTTTTGAGTCTTGCCTAACATTGTCTCTCTATGGTTCACTGACTTTGAGATACANTCCAGCTTGTGCTTCTTCCAGCCCAGCGTTTCTCATGGTACTCTGCATATAAGTTAAATAAGCAGGGTGACAATATACAACCTTGATGTACTCCTTTTCCTATTTGCAACCAGTCTGTTGTTCTATGTCCAGTTATGACTATTGCTTCCTGACCTGTGTACTCAAGAGGCAGGTCAGGTGGTCTTGTATTCCCATCTCTTTCAGAATTTTCCACAGTTTATTGTGATCCACACAGTCAAGGGCTTTGGCATAGTCAGTAAAGCAGAAATAGATGTTTTCCTGGAACTCTCTTGCTTTTTCCATGATCCAGCAGATGTTGGCAAGTTGATCTCTGGTTCCTCTGCCTTTTCTAAAACCAGCTTGAACATCTGGAAGTTCACAGTTCATGTATTGCTGAAGCCTGGCTTGGAGAATTTTGAGCATTACTTTACTAGCATGTGAGATGAGTGCAATTGTGCGGTAGTTTGAGCATTCTTTGGCATTGCCTTTCTGGGATTGGAATGAAAACTGACCTTTTCCAGTCCTGTGACCACTGCTGAGTTTTCCCAAATTTGCTGGCATATTGAGTGCAGCACTTTCACAGCATCATCTTTCAGGATTTGAAATAGCTCAACTGGAATTCTATCACCTCCACTAGCTTCGTTTATAATCTTCATTAGACACCATTAAAATACATTGCCTTATATAGTTGTTTATCTCTCATTATTATCCAACCTCTGTGTATCTAGATTGCAAAGTTTTTGATGTCGAGCGGTGTGTTTTACACTTCCCAATGTTCCCACATTTAATAGAGGAGTATATACATCGTAGGAACTCAAATATATATTCATAATTTGGTAATTTTTGTTCTTTGTCAAACTTCATCAACTGTTTGAGAACACTTTTTTCTTTGGAACATCACTGTTGAAAATCTATAAATATTCTTTACTACTGAGTCCATGTTTCCTAATTTACTAGGAAATATTAATTTGATACTACTACTGACACTTTGCAAAGAGTGATAGGAATAGAAATTTGCTCCTGTTACCATGTATACTCTATATTTCAAAACCTAATTTTTTGACAATTGTAAATATTCTCTGGGAATGTTTAGTTTATTAAAATTAGTATAGAGAGAACACTGAACATGAAATTTACCCTCTTCACAGATTATTTTAACTATTATAAATATTGTTAACTATAACCAAAATATTTTATGACAGATCTCTAGGACTTATCCATCTTACATAACTAAAACACTACACCTCTTAATTGGAAATCTCCCAATTTCCCCCCTCCCTCCACACTCTAGCAACCACCATTCTGCTCTCTGCTTTGTTTCTATTAGTTTGACTGTTTTAGAAACCTCATATAAATGTAATCATGGAGCATTTGTCTTTCTGTGACTGGATTATTTCACCTATATATACTCATGATTCATCCATGTTGTAGCACGTTGCATGATTTAATTTTTAAAAACTGAAGAATATTCCATGTGCATGTTATTATGCTTCCTTCTGCCCTTTCTTCTGTCATGGACAGTTCGGCTGNGTTTGATCTCCTCTTATCCAGAGTCAAATATGCTATAAAGATAAAAGAAGTTTGGCAAGAAAGAAAGTATAAACATAGAGATAATTAGCCAGTGAAGATCTGCAAATGAATCATACTTTTTCTAAATAGTTTTGTCAAGATATCTGGTTAGTTTAAGAAAACAGTATCTAGAAATACTGAGTGGTAAAAGGCAAATTGTATATTGATCCAAGGATAATTAATAATTATAAAACACAAGAAACACATTTTTTGTACAAGAAACACACAGTACCCCTATAATATTTATACTGAAAATAGTATACATTTTTATAAAATAGTAAAAACCATTCTAATCTAATATTAAAAAATATTAAAATTATACTTCATAATTGGAGAGGACCTTATAAAGAAACTGCCATTTTGACTATAAACACTGCTGTGATTAAAAAAAAAATAAAAACAAGATTTAATCTATCTTTATTCTTTTTAATTTTGAAATCAAAGCAAAACTCTTAAGTAACATATACATTTAGTGCAAGCTAATTTATCTCACATTTCACTGAAGTGACACTTTCCTCACTCACTATTAGATTGCTATTATACTTGTCTAGAGAAGATTTTTCATTTCTGTTTCACTATTAAAGCTGCTGGTTGATCAATAGTGACTGAGGTATTGAGCACTTAAGAATATGTACTTGGGATAGTGTCAAATGGTTATAGCACCACTACTGGTAATAACATAAGTGGATGACTATGCATTTACTCACTTCTTGAGATATTCCTCACATATAATATTGAAGCTATTCTCTCCTGGGTACCTGGAACTCTATGCATCCAATGATGGGAGTGAAAATAAAGCCTGGGAGAGGCTGTTGGGATGATGGCTAAGTCATAACCCCAGCAAGAGTTGGGCTTCCTGACCTGAATTTCAACATCAACTTACATTCAAGTAATTCCTTTTAACCTAGAATGACCTGGATTCTATTAAGAACCTAGGATCCTTCTAATATATCTTCATATCATGACTAAACTGAGATAATAAATGCAATGCAACAGTTGGTTTCAAAAGGAACATGTCTTTATACAGCAGTAAGGCCAGTTGATCATCGAATATACTTAGTTTAAAAATTTCTGGATATAAGGAGAGTATTTAATGAAAGAGAATTTATTTTTATGTAGGCATTTACCAACATTGAAGTATATCCAAGGTTATGGTAGTTTAATTTAAAAGTGTAATTTAAGTATACTAGTTCAAAAAGTCCTATTCACTTTACTGAGTGCAAATTATAGGCTGAGGAATTAGAAGGTATAAAATGTTTAAAAAATAGCATGGTTTATTCTTCCAATAGCATTTGATTTTATTAGAGATACTTAGTATACCATCCAAAATATATAATTAGCTAAAATCAATTTTATATGAGCAATTAGTCTTTACTGTCTTTCAAAAATTCAGGATTAAAAAATTTTCCAATTGATTTTTGATCATTAATAGAAGACTGAAAACTAGAATACATATATTTAAGCAGTCAATCCAATCTTTTTTGCATTTCTAAAAACTTATACAAACAAATAATTTAAACAGATTAATGAATAACATTAAATTATCAGAAACTCAGAAGGTAATTCTCAAATTTCAATATTTTGATTATTCCCTCTCTGCAACTTTTGTTTTGCCAATATGGACTATAGAAATTTTAATTAACATTGGTGCAGATTCTCATATTATATCTTTGGTTTATACGATCCCTTCTGCTTCTAAAACTCTTAGGCCACAACCTCACTTCTCAATGGGTCTTGACCCAATACCCTGAATAATCTTCATTCAGTTCAGTACAGTCATTCAGTCGTGTCCGACTCTTTGTGACCCCATGAGTCACAGCACACCAGCTCCCCCCCCGGTCCATCACCAACTCCTGGAGTTCACTCAAACTCATGTCCATCGAGTCGGTGATGCCATCCAGCCATCTCATCCTCTGTTGTCCCCTTCTCTTCCTGCCCCCAATCCCTCCCAGCATCAGAGTCTTTTCCAATGAGTCAACTCTTCGCATGGGGTGGACAAAGTACTGGAGTTTCAGCTTGAGCATCAGACACCCAGGACTGATCTCCTTTAGGATGGACTGGTTGGATCTTCTTGAAGTTCAAGGAACTCTCAAGAGTCTTCGCCAGCACCACAGTTCAAAGTATCAGTTCCTCTGCACTCAGCTTTCTTCACAGTCCAACTCTTACATCCACACATGACTACTGGAAAAACCATAGCCTTGACTAGAAGGACTTTTGTTGGCAAAGTAATATCTCTGCTTTTCAATATACTATCTAAATTTGTCATAACTTTTGTTCAAAGGAGTAAGCATCTTTTAATTTCATGGCTGCAATCACCATCTGCAGTGATTCTGGAGCCCCAAAAAAATAAAGTCTGACACTTTTTCCACTGTTTCCCCATCTATTTCCCATGAAGATACGGGACCAGATGCCATGGTCTTCGTTTTCTGAATGTTGAGCTTTAAGCTGACTTTTTCACTCTCCTCTTTCACTTTCATCAAGAGGCTTTTTAGTTCCTCTTCACTTTCTGCCATAAGGGTGGTGTCATCAGCATATCTGAGGTTATTGATATTTCCCCCGGCAATCTTGACTCCAGCTTGTGCTTCTTCCAGCCCAGCGTTTCTCATGGTACTCTGCATATAAGTTAAATAAGCAGGGTGACAATATACAACCTTGATGTACTCCTTTTCCTATTTGCAACCAGTCTGTTGTTCTATGTCCAGTTATGACTATTGCTTCCTGACCTGTGTACTCAAGAGGCAGGTCAGGTGGTCTTGTATTCCCATCTCTTTCAGAATTTTCCACAGTTTATTGTGATCCACACAGTCAAGGGCTTTGGCATAGTCAGTAAAGCAGAAATAGATGTTTTCCTGGAACTCTCTTGCTTTTTCCATGATCCAGCAGATGTTGGCAAGTTGATCTCTGGTTCCTCTGCCTTTTCTAAAACCAGCTTGAACATCTGGAAGTTCACAGTTCATGTATTGCTGAAGCCTGGCTTGGAGAATTTTGAGCATTACTTTACTAGCATGTGAGATGAGTGCAATTGTGCGGTAGTTTGAGCATTCTTTGGCATTGCCTTTCTGGGATTGGAATGAAAACTGACCTTTTCCAGTCCTGTGACCACTGCTGAGTTTTCCCAAATTTGCTGGCATATTGAGTGCAGCACTTTCACAGCATCATCTTTCAGGATTTGAAATAGCTCAACTGGAATTCTATCACCTCCACTAGCTTCGTTTATAATCTTCATTAGACACCATTAAAATACATTGCCTTATATAGTTGTTTATCTCTCATTATTATCCAACCTCTGTGTATCTAGATTGCAAAGTTTTTGATGTCGAGCGGTGTGTTTTACACTTCCCAATGTTCCCACATTTAATAGAGGAGTATATACATCGTAGGAACTCAAATATATATTCATAATTTGGTAATTTTTGTTCTTTGTCAAACTTCATCAACTGTTTGAGAACACTTTTTTCTTTGGAACATCACTGTTGAAAATCTATAAATATTCTTTACTACTGAGTCCATGTTTCCTAATTTACTAGGAAATATTAATTTGATACTACTACTGACACTTTGCAAAGAGTGATAGGAATAGAAATTTGCTCCTGTTACCATGTATACTCTATATTTCAAAACCTAATTTTTTGACAATTGTAAATATTCTCTGGGAATGTTTAGTTTATTAAAATTAGTATAGAGAGAACACTGAACATGAAATTTACCCTCTTCACAGATTATTTTAACTATTATAAATATTGTTAACTATAACCAAAATATTTTATGACAGATCTCTAGGACTTATCCATCTTACATAACTAAAACACTACACCTCTTAATTGGAAATCTCCCAATTTCCCCCCTCCCTCCACACTCTAGCAACCACCCTTCTGCTCTCTGCTTTGTTTCTATTAGTTTGACTGTTTTAGAAACCTCATATAAATGTAATCATGGAGCATTTGTCTTTCTGTGACTGGATTATTTCACCTATATATACTCATGATTCATCCATGTTGTAGCACGTTGCATGATTTAATTTTTAAAAACTGAAGAATATTCCATGTGCATGTTATTATGCTTCCTTCTGCCCTTTCTTCTGTCATGGACAGTTCGGCTGCTTCCTTATCTTGACCACTATGAACAGTACTTCAGTGAATATGGAGGCAGTAATATTTTTTTCCAAAATCCTGATTTCAGTACTTCTGGATAAATATCCCAAAGTTGGATTTCTGAAATATATGGTAGCTCCATGTTTAGTTTTTTAGAAAGGTGTTCACTAGAGGTAGGAAAACTATACACCCAGATTCAAAATATATATATATGTAAATTGAACATTTTATCTTATATCATACAAGGAAATAATGTGTAACAAATTAAAAACATTAAGGTAAGTCCTGGAACTATAGGACTCCTAGAAGAATATGTAGTATAAAAGCTATATGCATTGGTCTTTGCAATGATTTCATTGTATTAATGACAAAAACACAGGGAACAAAAGCAAAAATAGACAAGTTCCTTTTATATCAAACTAGAAAGCTTCTGTAAGCAAAGGAAACAAATGAAAAGACAACCCATGGAATGGGAGAAAATAGTTGCAAATCATACATCTGATAAGGGGTTGATTTCAAAACTATATAAGGAAAGAACTTGATTTAAAAATGGGCTAAGAACTTGGATACACAGTTCTCCAAAGAAGACGTACAAATGGCCGACGTGTATAGCAAAGTGTGCTCAAAATCGCAAATCAGCAAGGAAACTCAAATTATAAACCACTATGAGCTATCAGCTCAAACTTGTCTGAATGGCTATCATCAAAAATTAAAAAAATAACAAAGGTTACAAGTGTTGACGAAGACACTGAGAAATTGAAACATATCTACTATTGATGGAAATTTACAATGATAAAGCCATTTATTGAAAACTAAGCTACCTTACCTAAAAATTGTACCACCTTGATTATGGTGATTTAAGACCACCGGATGAGAAGAAATGACTCACTGAAAAAGACCCTGATGCTGGGAAAGATTGAAGGCAGGAGGAGAAGTGGATCATAGAGGATGAGATGGTTGGATGGCATCACTGAGTCAATGGATATGAGTCTCAGCAAGCTCTGGGAGTTGGTGATACAAACATATACACCAATTTGTATCTGTTAAATTTGTTTGTGCAACTGGGAATCCCATGGACAGAGGAGCCTGTTGGACTACAGTCCATGGGGTCACAAAGAGTCAGACACGACTGAGTGACTGACTTGAAGACAACAGGTGGTACTAACAGTAAAGAATCCACCTGCCAATATAGGAGATGTAAGAGACATGGGTTTGATTCCTGGGTTGGGAAGATCCCCAAGAGGAAGGCATGGCAATTTACTCCAGTATTCTTGCCTGGAGAATGCCATGGACAGAGGAGCCTGTTGGGCTACAGTCCATAATGTTGCAAAGACCCGGACATGACTGAAGAGACTTAGCATGCACATACACACAAGATAACAACAGAAAACAAAATTACCTGTAATTTAACTCCTTTCCATAAAATTCTTATGTTGTGTGAGGATGGTGACTTATTAACTAGATTTTAGAACAAAATTGCTTATTTGGTCAATTGATTAAAAACAGTGATACATTTGTTATTAAAAAGTTGAGAAATCAAATTTATTCTATTATGTTCTGGTCATATTATAGCATTTCTCTCCCCATGTTAAAAACATTAAGTGTTTTGATTTATTAGCATATTACCTTCAAATTATTATATTGAGAGCTTGCTAAAGATCATAGACAGTATTTCTGAAGATAGCAATCACATCCAGGATTGTTTTACTTATGAACTAGTTTTCTAGAAACTACAAAGTAATCTAAAGATACCAAGTAAGAAAATTTTGAGAAAGTGGTTCAATTGAAGTGTTTTTGAAATGTTTGATTCGGATTTGCCAATTTGAACAAAGATGTCAATGGAAAAATGCAGTTTAAGCAGATCTATGCTTTAATTCAGCATTCTACATTTCTGATGGCATGCCTGCCCTCCAAGTAAAAATTTAAAGTAAAGAAAAAATCCCAGAAATTATTAAAGATATTATTAAAGTTACTATTCCCTGATATGCTAAGATCAGAGTTAGTGAGAGGTCATACAATTATTGAGAGAAGGCAAATGGCAACCCACTCCAGTACTCTCTCCTAGAAAAATCCCATTGACGGAGAAGCCTTGTAGGCTGCAGTCCATGGGGTCACTGAGAGTTGGACACAACTGAGCGACTTCACTTTCACTTTTCACTTTCATGCATTGGAGAAGGAAATGGCAACCCACTCCAGTGTTCTTGCCTGGAGAATCCCAGGGACTGGGGAGCCTGGTAGGCTGCCCTCTATGGGGTCACACAGAGTCAGACACAACTGAAGCGACTTAGCAGCAGTAGCATACAATTACTGACAAAATTTATGGAGACAAAACTGAGAAAAAACAAGTTGGAAAAGACAGAAGAAAATGTAGGAAAGGTATTTTTATAAGTGATCTACAAAAGCAAAAGTAATTCACTGTATCTTAAATATTGATACTATAAAATATGAATACTAAATTTGCTTGCTATTAAATCAAAAAACCATTGCAATATAAATATCTTTGTTTCTTCTGTTCAGTTATTCTGCACTTGATATTAAAGTTCTAAAAACTATGACTAGAGAATATTTTCATTTATCTCTTAAATTTGTTATAATTTGTCTTCTTAATGTGTAATGTCTTCAAGGTTATTTTGGATTCATTTGCTTTTGAATACTTTGAATATTTTAATTTTCTAACTGGGTCCAAATATTTCTAAGTGACAAATCATAATAGGCACTTAAGACATAACTTTATTCAATTTTTTGCAGGACACAATGCGGTTTGTTTGTTTTTAAGTTTTTTAGTAATCATATGATTTTTTATTTACAGAAGCACCATAAATAATGTGATATATTCTCAGAAAGAAAATACAAAAGCTTGATAAAGTCACCTGGATTAAAATACATAATTGAAAGATTGTACCTTTCAAGTGTGCCAGTCAGTGAATGTAGAAAGATGCTAAAAATGATTGTACTGAATAAATATTATGATCATTATTTTGAATTCATTGAGCATGATGCTTCTCTTTCTGCAATTGATTTGTTTCCTATTAAAGCTGTTTCAATTTCCTCTTTATGCAAATATCCCATAATAAAAGCACCGTATCTGCTGAACACTCTTGATATTATAGGTTGAAATGGTCCTTGTAATCATCATATCATCCTAAGTTATGCTTATGATACATGCTGACACATGGATCTCAGGATATCATTAACACTCTTGATGGGTGATAATGGCTCTAAAGAGAAGCAGAGCTATCTTCTGGTTTTTAAATTAAATTTTCATAGAGGCAGTTCTTTGTCTGTAAACTGTGTTCTTGTAGGAGATCTATTATCAAGATTTGACTTAATTTTAGTTTGATTTATATTTCATTTGTTTGGCTTTTTATAGTTTCTAGTTTTCTTGCTAACTGACAATTCACATCTAGCCCTACTAGTACCTACTAGTGGCACCATTCATGAGTGATCACTTATGATTTAAATAGGTCAAATATACCTGAGATGCTGGCAGCACTTAACAAAACTATTAAACACAATATGTGACATTTCCAAATTATTTTGGACCTAACTGGATGTTTAGAGCCAGTAAAAATTTGAATTTCTCAGTTAAAACGCTAAAATCTACACCTTTTCATGTCTTTTAAAAAATATTTGCCTAAAACGTGTTTTTAGAGGTTAAGTATTAAAATATAACATGCTCTTAATTAAATGCATTTCCCTTTTGTTTTTGAACACAAAAAAATCTTTAAAAATAAGACATCTTTAGTAGTTGGCTACAATCTGTTAAACATTCTCCAGGAGAAATTTCTGTAGTTAGATTTGTTTTCAAAAGGTGTAATTTCTGGTGTTCTCTAATCTCAGCTTTTTTTTTTTTTTTCCTGTACTATGCAACTGGCCTTTCCACTACTGTATCTACATCACTATTGTTATGCACGATATTTATAATGAACTTTAGAAAAATTTCCTTGGAGGACTGCGTTTCCAAGGTACTTCACTTTCACTTTTCACTTTCATGCACTGGAGAGGGAAATGGCAACCCACTCCAGTATGCTTGCCTGGAGAATGCCAGGGACGGGAGCCTGGTGGGCCACCGTCTATGGGGTCGCACAGAGTCGGACACGACTGATGTGACTTAGCAGCAGCAGCAGCCTTTGATTTTAATAAGGAAGTTACAATTTAATGAATAGTTAAACAGGAATGGGATTGTAAAATACACATAACTTCATTTCTAGGGAAAGAAAAACGTATCTATTAATCATGGAGAGTCGGCAAAGAATACAATGAATAAATAACACATATGGCTTCCTCTAAAAGAGTAAAACAGTATTGTTCGGGTACTAAAAGGTACCAAACAAAATGCTTCACACAGTAAGAAAACAAGGGTATCTCAGTAAACTATCAGCAACAGAAAAAGCAATATTGTTAAGTGGATTGAGCCCCAGTGTCTTTAGGCCATTTAGGCTAAAGGGCTTCCCTGGTGGCTCAGAGGTTAAAGCGTCTGCCTCTAATGTGGGAGACCCGGGTTCGATCCCTGGGTCGGGAAGATCCCCTGGAGAAGGAAATGGCAATCCACTCCAGTATTCTTGCCTGGAGAATCCCATGGACGGAGAAGCCTACTAGGTTACAGTTCAAGGGGTCGCAAAGAGTCGGACACGACTGAGCGACTTCACCTTCACCTTCACACCTATGACAAAGCACTAAGCATGGACCAAATGCTCCTCACATTATCATAGAACGTGGTCAGCATACACATTTTAGAAACATGTCAACAAAATTTAACAAATCAATAATTAGCTAGTTCACATGAAATATAGAGTGAAGTCCCAGGTTACTATCATCCTCATGGAACTATTCACTAACAGACTGCTATTAGTTTTCTATTACTGCTCAACAAGTTTTTCCCTAAAATAGAAGCTTAAAACAAAATACTTATTATTCACTATTTCTGTGGGTCAGGAAATCAGCAGCAGTTTTGGCTCTGTGTGTCTCATTATATGACATCAAGACATTAACTGTGGTGCTGTCCTTTAAGGGTCTGACTGTTACTGGAGGGTCTGCTTCCTACAAAGTTTGTTCCTGTGGATGTTGGCAGAATACATCAGTTTTTTGCAATGTGGCCTTCCATGGTGCTACTGAGGGGTCCTCCTGCCATGGCAGCTGGCTTCCACCAAACAAGTGATATATGAGGGAAAAGTGTACACTGCAATGTCTACTATAATCTCGCCTTGGAAACTGCACACTGCTATTTCCTCAATATCCTTGCAGATTCATAAGTCAGCCCTAGGTACTATGGGAGGAAAACAGAAAACTGTGTCAATAATCTGAACTAATCAATGGGAGTCGCCACCATCTTGGATCATTTAGCAATTACAGTTACAACCAAATGCAAATAGTGACATCATTTTGGAGATTTTGAATTGCGTTCTATTGAAATTGATTTATAAGATTCCATGGGTTATTTGCCCTAGGTACTATGGGAGGAAAACAGAAAACTGTGTCAATAATCTGAACTAATCAATGGGAGTCGCCACCATCTTGGATCATTTAGCAATTACAGTTACAACCAAATGCAAATAGTGACATCATTTTGGAGATTTTGAATTGCGTTCTATTGAAATTGATTTATAAGATTCCATGGGTTATTTTAACATAAACAGTAGGATAAATGATGTGTTTGTGTTCATATTTTATAGTGTTAATTTATCAATATCCCATTTCACAATCCACTAAGAATTATCTCCAAAGCTGTAAAATAACAATTTTCACTTCCTTTTTGTAAAAAGAAAATGCACTCAAGAGCCTACCACTCTCAAATGGGTTAACCATGTATCATCAACTGTCATCTCTATCACTGAATTTGATAATGTAAGGTAGTAAAGGGGATTTATCCTTTATATTACATAAAACTCAATATGTTCACAAGATGCCTGTGGAGAATTACAGCATGTGACCCTTCCTAACTTACTCAGGCTAATTACTAGCTGAATCTAAAGGTAGATTAACATCTTCTTTTAAGAACACATTTTACCCTAATTAATTTAAAAATAAGTATCCTGTGAGTTATTATAGTATCACTGACTCAATGGACATGACTTTGACCAAATCTGGGAGATAGCTGAGGACAGAGGAGCCTAGCAGGCTACAGTCCATGGGTTCACAAAGTGTCAGATAGGACTTAGCAACTGAAGAACAGCAACATCCTAAAAGTGCAGGAGAAGGATAACAGTGAATGAGACTGCCAGCTCCCAAGCAGTCTACCTAGCTAAATTCTTGCTATTTTTTTGCTTGTTTCTTTTCTCTCGAAATTTCAGAAAACCAAAATTCAAATTGATTTAATTTCTTCCTACGAAACAGCCTGAATGTGACAACAGTGAACACTTCAAATTTTGGTTGGTCATGGAGTCTTGAAAAAAATTTCACCTAAGCGATCATCCTGTGTACCAGCATGTTCATCCTCCTGTTGATCTGAAGTAATGTGCAGCTTTCAATACAACCGTCTCCCATTTCTAGGAAAAAAACGTGGCCTTCATGTATTCTTATTGATTTTATCTATGCAATTTTCTTCAAAGGCGTTTCATCAATACAGAACCTTTGCAGAATAACAGTATATATACATATATATCAAAGTTAGTCATCTCTTTTAGGATCCATAAATATTACAGTGCATCCTTCTGAGTGCAGGCATATTTGTTAAATGGTCCAGTTTCTTTGAGCTAGTGGTCCACGCTAATGCTCTGATGCCACAAGATGCAAAGCATGTGTTACTATTCATCAGTAGCTAACAGGATTTCTGGCTTTCCATTAATCAACTGGAAGAGAGGACTATTTATTCACTTAGATGGCAGGTCCTTTGTGATTACAAGAAGCACATGAAGAGAGGGAACACAATTTCAAGAAAGCAAAGAACAAAGCAAGTAAATGACTGACAAATACCTAATGTAAGGAAAAGCATGTAACATCATCCCAGAAGGCCTCCCAGATTTTTGCTTTTACAATAACTTCTTTACATAAGGAAATAGAAGTATTCTCATAAGACAGTGATATAGTAACTCTACCACTTTCAACCTTCATTTTTAAACAGCTGCTACATATGTAATTCTTCAAAGTGCTTTCAACATTTAAAAAATAACTGTTTAAAAAGAGGAAGCATGAAAGCTTTGCCCTTCCACTTAACATACTACAGATTAACTTCTAGCTACTTCTTTTTCATTTTAGAGTGTCAGAAATTTGAAAGGGTTGAAAGGGTACACACATGTGTACACATTTATCTGGTGACTAAAAATCGAGACATTTTAAATATTAAAAACAACAAGTTAATAATAAAATGGAGAAATAATAATAGTATTTATTATTTTATAAAAATAATCTCTCCAAGTGGGATATTTTTCAACTATGTACAGCTGGTTAAACGTTCAGAAGCCAATTAAGGTAAACCATCACATCAACTGGCTAAAGAAGAAAACATCACATGGTCATGGGATTAAATGTAAAAAAATCATCTGAAAAAATACAAATTCCATTCATGATAAACAAACTCAGAAAATTAGGCAAAGGCAGAACTTCCCTACCTTGATTTAAAAATCAATTTAAAAATCTATAACTAACCTCATACTAAATGGTGAACAACTAGAAGAAGGAATAAGTAAAGCTGTCTTTTTCGCAGACTACATGATTGTCTGTCTAGAAAATCTTAATAGAAAACAAACACCAAACAAACCAATTATTGCAAAGTTTCAGGTTATAAATACAAAGAAGCTAATACTTTTGTATAAAGATATACACAAGCAATGAACAGTAGGAATTTACAATTTGAAAAACACAAAATCATTTACTTTAGCATAAATAGAAATGTGGGGGTGGGGGAGAAAGAAGAAAGCAACATGATGTTGTAAAGCAATTTTCCTCCAATTAAAAAATTCAAAAAAGAAAGGAAAGAAGGAAAGGAAGAGCAGAGAGAGGAAGAAAAGCTTAGGTACAAATTTAATAAAATATTTGTAAGGTCTATATGAGGCAAATAGAAAGCTCTGATGAGAGAAATCAAAGATGATCTAAATAAATGCACCACTGTAACAGGTTCATGCATAAAAAGACAATATTAACATGAAGAACTTTTCAATATCTGATCTATAGGTCTAATGCAATCTTAAATCAAATTCCAGCAGGTTGTCTTGTGAATTATCAACTGAGTTTACATAAATGTAAAATGTAAAACTACAAAACTTCTAGAAAATAAGATTAAAGGAAAACTCAGTGAGCTTGTTTTGGTAATGATTTTTTAGAGTGATAACACCTAAAAAGCTCAATCTATGAAAGAAAAAAATAGACACTTTGGATTAGACTTCATTAAAATAAAAAAAAAATGCTCTGCAGGATGTTAAAAAAATGAAGAGAGAAGCCAAATTAAAGTGGGCAAAGTTCAGAACAAACACTCAGCAAAGAAGATATACAGATGGCAATAAGCATACAAAAAATATTTACCATCATATATTATTATGGATTTACAAACTACTATACTACTATAAACCTATTAGAATGGCCAAAGTCTCAAACACTAGCAAACTCAAATCCTGGTATTCTCATTCATTGCAGATGGGAAGGCAGAATGGTCTAGCTACTTTGTAAGAAAGGTTGTCAGTTTCATAGAAAACTCAACATAGATTTACTGTACAATCCAGAAATAATTTTGCTTGATATTACAAAAGTGAGGTGACAATTTATGTCCACACATAAACCAGCACCTGAATTTTTATAGGAGCTTTATCTACAACATACACACAGCTTAAAAATAAAAATAGTATCTCTTCCATCTGAAAGATCATAACCAAAACAACAGATGATGTAACAGACTTAAAACATAAACCATAATATGTTGAGCATATATTTGTATTTTTCTTTGCAAGAGATATAAAGCAGGAAGAACCAATCCTCTCATTGCTGAACTGACAAAAATTAGAAGGAACCAAGACGTCCTTGTAAGGTGATAAACACACTGTGGTTGGTACATGCTTACAATGGAATATGTTAAGGTATGTGGATCATCCCCTACCTCTCTTAACTCTTTTGGCTGCTCTAATAATTAAATAAGCACAAGACAACTTAACAGGAGAAAACAAACAAATTTAACTTTGTACATAGAAAGGGCCCATAGATAAGGAATCTAAGAAGTGATAAAAGCAGGTTGTTTATATATGTTCTACACAAACAATAAATTTTCAAATAACAAGACAAAGAAATGTAGGCTTGGGGACTTGTGAAGAAACTAATTTGTTTACACAGACTTCTTGGCCCCAAATTCCCTCTTTTTGGCCATAATGAAGTGCCTCTTCCTCCTAGTACAGGGAAGTTATTTGGCAAATGAGAGATTTATTATCAGTTTTCAGGGGTCAGAGAGGAAGGTCACAAGGTCCTTCTTGCATAAGTTGTTTCCCAAGTAATTTTCACTTAAGATAATGAATATGCCAGTTTAGCATAGTTGGGAGGTGGCCTGCTCTGAATTCCATCAAATGTTATTCAACAATAAAGAGAAATAAATTATCAAGTCACAAAAAGCCATGAAGGAACTTTAAGCCCATATTTGTAAGTGAAAGAAGGCAATCCAAAAAGGCTCAATATAATTTCAACTATATGACATTCTGGAAAAAGCAAGACTATAGTGATAGTAAAAAACATCAGTGATCGCCAGTGGTTCAGGTGAAGGAGAAAACGTAAGTCAGTGGAGAATAGTCTTTTTTTTTTTCCCTTATGAATAGTGAAATTATTCTGTTTCATACCATAATGGTAGATGCATCATGCAATGCATTAGCCAAACCAAAACATTACAAGATTAATCCTGATATCAACTATGGACTTTACTTAAAAGTCATGCATTAATACTGGTGCATCACCTGTCATAAATGTACCACACTCATGCAAGATGTAAATAATAGTAGAAAAAATGTAGAGAAAGTGGAGGAGGAGTATGGGAATCTATGCTTTCTGCCCTATTTTTCCGTAAACCTGAAACTGCTCCAACAAACATTCCATTAATCTGTTCTAAAAATACATTTTTATTAGTCTCAATACTAAAACAGTATAATTGCATTTGTAGGATTTCATTATAAAAATAGAAGACAGTAAAATCTACCGATTTTTCTCCAGAAATCTAAGACATTCTGGGCTATTTACACATTGTCTTCCAGAGACAAGATTTTGTCCTTCATTAGAGATTTTTTTTTAATTCAATGTGATTTTAAACTTAAATTCTACATTAACTGACATTTTTATCATTTTAACTCTTTACAAAGGTATGAAAACTCTGAACCACACTGCAATAGACACATATAACTTCTTAAAAGATGTCATTTTCATCTGAAAGATCACAACCAAGTCTTATATGTAAAACTAAAAGATAAACTATAATTTATTGAATGTATATTCACATATTTCTTCTTTCACTCATTAACGGAATCTAATTTTTTTAAAGATATACATGAACTTATTTCCAAAACAGAAGCAGACGTACAGGTATTGAAAATAAACTTATGGTTACAAAAGGGAAAATCTGGGGGAGGCAGGGAGATGGGATAAATCAGGAGATTGGGATTAATATACACATACCACTATTTGTAAGATAAAAAACCAGCAATAACCTACAGTATCATAGAAAGAACTCTACTCAACACTCTGTGATAGCCTATATGAAAAAATAATCTGAAAAAGAATGAATATATGTATAACTGAATCAATTTGCAGTACACCTGAAATAAACAAAACATTGTAAATCAACTACAATGCAACAGATTAAAAAAAAAAAAATCAAGCTCCACTTGCTGCTTGTCAGCAGAGAACAACTGGCCTGCACTCAAGCAGTCAACAGGTGAAAGTAGAAACCTGTCATCTAATTTCATTTAAATGCATGGCCACCGTTAAAAAGGAAAAAAAGTTTAATGATTTTCTTAAATCATGATAAGTAAACCATCATTCAAGCTGGTGAGTTATCAAGACCACTTGATAGGAATCAAGGACCACTCCGGTGAAATACAGGTTTTCCTTTTAGAAAACAGAGCATTCCTATAAAATCTGGGGTGAGCGAAAATGGCTGCTGAAACCTGTCATCTAATCTCATTTAAATGCATGGCCACCGTTAAAAAGGAAAAAAAGTTTAATGATTTTCTTAAATCATGGTAAGTAAACCATCATTCAAGCTGGTGAGTTATCAAGACCACTTGATAGGAATCAAGGACCACTCCAGTGAAATACAGGTTTTCCTTTTAGAAAACAGAGCATTCCTATAAAATCTGGGGTGAGCGAAAATGGCTGCTAGGGATGCATGCTGCCTCTATAAAAATGATTGACTGGAAGACAAACAACACTCTCCTTTTTTCATAAAGGAAAAAATTTGTTTCAAATTTCTTTCTGTTAATGAACACTGGTATTGCTGGAGGTCTTTCCTAAAAGCGAAGAGGCTTAAAAGCAAAGGAACAACAGCAAACCAAGGGGACAGTTGTATTTCAGTGGCTGTGAGACTGTACTCAACTCTTAGTACTGCACAGCCAAGTAGGAACTTACAACCAAGGACCAAGTTGGGCGTCAATGGATCAAAAAATTACTGTAAATAGCAGTGCTAAGGGGGATTCTGGCTAAAAGGACCTAAATAAGATTCTCGCTGAAGGTAAGCCAACATAATGAGAACCTGGGGAACGGTGGAGGATGAGGAACCTGATCTCAGGTGGAAGTTGGGGACGGTTGATCTTGCTAAAATAACTTAACAGAGTCCTTGTGGAAACCAGGTTTTACAAAGAAACACACAGCTAGCCTAAGAAGAGGTTCAGAAGAGAGTAAGTTTGCTCCACAAAGAATTTTTGTCCCTTGGAAGGGTCGCAAAACAGTCGGAATTGACTTAATGACTAAACAACACCTTACATAGGCCAGCCCTCAGTGCCATCCCGGAATCAGAGCACCAGCATTTCTCAAGCTCTCTGGCGCAAGGTTTCAACGACCCTGGCTGTCGTTAGTATTTAAAGTCTGTCCCTCCAACAAGCAAAACAGAAACTCAAACAGGAAGAAGAAATGTTCCACCCTTATCCACCAGCAAGAGTCCGAGCTCTACTTCCCACCTCTACCCTCTATTACCTGAGTCTCCTCTGGGAGGAAGCGGAGAACTAATAATGCAGAATTGCAGAACAATGCCCTGTTAGAACAGAGCCTGGACCACCTAGGCTGGAACCCGGGGATAGGGATATACGGGCCGCAAAGCCAAAATGGCCCTGGTTCCAAGTCGGGTAGCAGCAAGCCTCACACATGCCCCTCAGGAGGCTCAACGTCAGTTTCCCAGAATCCTCCTCGAAGGCGTTCTTGATTTCCCAGGACCTCTGCTAATTGGCCAGCTGGATTCTCTGTCAGAACCCACAGGTCTCAGCATCCTCCATGCTATCCTACCTGAACTTTGAGACTCTGAACTCACTGCTATTTTCAGTCCATACAATTTCCTGAGCTTCCTGCCAACCAAGCAGCTTTTACTTCAAGCTCCCGTCCCTGCTCTGGGGCTATTTGCCTACCTCTATCATGATTTAGCAACTGAACAATTACCACCATTTTATCTCCTATTGGGAGAGTGGGAGGAAGCCTCGGACCACAAAAAATGCCCCTTGTTAATATCTAGAATAAAGTGCCCCAGACTTCTGGTTATGAAAGAGACCTGTCCTATAAACTTTTTCCAAACATGCTTCGCACATCATACATTATTCAGTCTCCCCTGGGGCATAATATTACACGATTTGAAAGCAGGCATTCTGGAGTCACCATAATTGGGCTGTGAAATCTTGCGTCTCCATGTACAAGGATTGCTAGTGAACACCGACACCACGTCAGCTGCCATGAAAATACTCCTCTCAGATCACTCAGTGCAAGGAGCGTATTTGGGTAGTTTATCTTCTACTGCCTCTGTATGTGATATCTCACCACCACATCAACAAAAGATGTCATTATTCTTCAAAAAGACCAGCGAGACATTTAGTTGTAAATCGAACCCATTGGAGTAAAGCCAACTCCCCTGCAGGAGAGCAGTCCCTCGTTCAGGATTGATGCCTGGTCTGTCGGTTTACATTTCTTTCCCTCAGAGCCTCAGCCCACGCTATCAGGAGGCTTATCAGAAGAGTGCGTGGAATCACCAAGAGACGTCGGGTCCAGAAAAGAAACAGCAGAAGCCCATACTCTGGGGATCTAATCCAGAGCTCATTCCACCGCCCATGCCCTTAAGGAAATATAGTTTCTATCACGTTGGGAAGGCAACCCCATCCTGATAATCTGAAATTAGCTAAGAGAGTAGCAGGAATTTACAGTTCTCAGAAATCATCAGAGGATGCCAGACAATCCTCCAGCTCCAAGACTGTTCAATATCACCTTTGGACTTCCTTGTTCCTCTCACTCAGCTGTGGATATCAGAGATTACATCCAGAGTTCACGGATACAAAGGCTTTCTGGTGAACTTTCTTGTGCAAAAGTCCTTGCACACATGCTTAAAACACACCTGGCGTTAAATTTCCAGGAGTGAGAAAGTTAGCGCTAAGAACTCCATGAAGTGATATCCTCAGGAGACACATAGTGCTTTCTGGGCGATATGGGCCCACATTTTCCACCGCAAGATAAAAAGCAGAAGGAGCTTGTTTCCATAACTAAATAATTTCATTGGTTAGACTTAAAGCCGGGCATTCTGAAAACCATAAATTGATAAAATCAAATGTATAATTATATTTATTATATATATGTTTACATGTATATTTATTATAAAGTTTATGTTCAATAAGATTATCTAATCATTCACTCCTAATAGCCAACCCAGGACTTGACATAGAGGATAAAACACCTAAATAGATATTACTGGATGTATGTTTCAGTCAGTTGTAACAAATGTCTCAAGATCTGTTGAAGTTACAATATGCTACCCTTCACTAAAGATCATGAAGTTGCTAATTCATCCTGAAACGTCATATTAACGATCATTACTGAGTAAACATGTCTTTCTTTATTTCCTAATTCAATCCTCTCAAATTTTTTACAATGAAGAGAATGAAAAGGAATAATTAGGTCTCCTATAAACAATTTTTTTCTAATAACAACCCCTAGTCTCTACAAATCAAAGTCCTGAATAATAATTACAAAGCAGGTTTGATTTCATGACTTAGCCTAATATTTTTTTGTTTGCACCATTGCCAAAATATTTTTAATTAGAAGAAAATTGTGATATACAGAACCATGGAGATATTAAAGTTCTGTAAGACTTTCTATGTAAGCTTGAAAAAAGCATTCTACCTCTAAGAATGCAGACATTATATGGAGTATAGGTACGCTTATCACTAAAAATTTACCAGTTATCCTAGTCATATTAAAGATAAATATTGTGGAAATTTATTAATTATTAAAAAATTTTCAGTTCAGTTCAGTCACTCAGTCGTGTCCGACTTTTTGCAACCCCATGAATCGCAGCACACCAGGCCTCCCTGTTCATTACCATCTCTCAGAGTTCACTCAGACTCACGTCCATCGAGTCCATGATGCCATCCAGCCATCTCATCCTCGGTTGTCCCCTTCTCCTCCTGCCCCCAATCCCTCCCAGCATCAGAGTCTTTTCCAATGAGTCAACTCTTCACATGAAGTGGCCAAAGTTCTGGAGTTTCAGCTTTAGCCTCATTCCTTCCAAAGAAATCCCAGGGTTGATCTCCTTCAGAGTGTGCTGGTTGGATGTCCTTGCAGTCCCAGGGACTCTCAAGAGTCTTCTCCAATACCACAGTTCAAAAGCATCAATTCTTCGGCACCCAGCCTTCTTCAGAGTCCAACACTCACATCCATACATGACCACAGGAAAAACCATAGCCTTGACTAGATGGACCTTAGTCGGCAAAGTAATATCTCTGCTTTTGAATATACTATCTAGGTTGGTCATAACTTTTCCTCCAAAGAGTAAGCGTCTTCTAATTTCATGGCTGCAGTCACCATCTGCAGTAATTTTGGAGCCCCCAAAAATAAAGTCTGACACTGTTTCCACTGTTTCCCCATCTATTTCCCATGAAGTGATGGGATCGGCTGCCGTGATTTTCGTTTTCTGAATGTTGGGCCTCAAGCCAACTTTTTCACTCTCCTCTTCCACTTTCATCAAGAGGCTTTTTAGCTCCTCTTCACTTTCTGCCATAAGGGTGGTGTCATCTGCATATCTGAGGTTATTGATATTTCTCCCGGCAATCTCGATTCCGGCTTGTGTTTCTTCCATTCCAGCATTTCTCATGATGTACTCTACGTATAAGTTAAATAAGCAGGGTGACAATATAGAGCCTTGACGTACTCCTTTTCCTATTTGGAACCAGTCTGTTGTTCCATGTCCAGTTCTAACTGTTGCTTCCTGGCCTGCATACAGATTTCTCAAGAGGCAGGTTAGGTGATCTGGTATTCCCATCTCTTTCAGAATTTTCCACAGTTTATTGTGATCCACACAGTCAAAGGCTTTGGCATAGTCAACTATATGAAAACACTAGATTTTCTGAGATATGTTGCCTAGAATAAAAAAAAAGAAAAATTACATAAGAAGTGGAATTTTATCCAGTTATGTGTTAACAACATTATTGGGAGGGTGATGACAGAAGAACATCTGTTTGTTCTAACTCTAATGTGTACAAGTCACTGAGTTAATGCATTTAATTCTATCATCCTTAAGAAGAAGATAACCTAGTACCTGTGCTGCTGCTGCTGCTGCTAAGTCGCATCAGTTGTGTCCGACTCTGTGCGACCCCATAGACAGAAGCCCAACAGGCTCCTCTGTCCCTGGGATTCTCCAGGCAAGAACACTGGAGTGGGTTGCCATTTCCTTCTCCAATGCCTGAAAGTGAAAAGTGAAAGTGAAGTCGCTCAGTCGTGTCTGACTCTTAGCGACCCCATGGACTGCATCCCACGAGGTTCCTTCTTCCATGGGGTTCTCCAGGCAAGAGTACTGGAGTGGGTTGCCATTGCCTTCTCTGAGTATCTGTGCAGTACAGAACAAAGATAAAATATCCAGGAAAAGAGTTAGAGCAGGAACCAAATTGACTGCAAATCAAAACTTCAAAATATCATGTTAATTTAGATAAGACATACAAACTTTAAAGTAATAAACATAACACCATCTTCAGAATATCACCTGGGAAATAACAAAGACAGATGAAATATGAGAAGGTAAACTCTATGAAAAGCAAAATGAAAAACATAAAAGTGTGTGTTTATAGAACTCAAATTTAAAATACATCAAAGAGATGAATGTCAATTTGGCAAAATAAAGTAGAAATAAAGAAAAAAAAAGTTTCAAAAGGTTCCAATGTTTATTAACAGATTTATTTGACTAAACATTAAAAAAAACAAATACTTATGGTCATGCTGAAATTCTTGTCTACATAACACTAAAAACGGTTTTCCCTATCACCCAGAAACAAAATCTGCACTACACCTAATCAGGAAATCTCTGTGTTTTGCAGGATTCAGGTGAAACTGTCACAGCTGTAGGTGAAATCAGAGGATGACGTGAAGCACAAAACCAACAGATTAACAGTGCAAGTGTTCCAATATAGGAGAGAAACCTGTCTTACTCTGCTCTTCTTTTAGGATTTTTATCACTTGCAGAAAAATGAAAGGACAAAGAAGAGAATTCAGATGGTAGAAGATCATATTTTAGCAATGAAATTAGCTTCACAAGAGTCCTGTTAGATGTTTTGGGAGATCACACAGCATACCATTGCACATATTAAAAGAGAAGCACATGTGCTAAGTCGCTTTAGTCATGTCTGACTCATGCACTGTAGACCACCAGGCTCCACTGTCCATGGGATTCTCCAGGAAAGAATACTGGAATGGTTTGTCCAGTTCTCCTCCAGGGGATCTTCCCCATCCAGGGATCGAACCCTAGTCTACTGCGTTTTTTGCACCACAGGCAGATTCTTTACCACTGAGCCTCAAAAAACAAGACTATGACATTATTTGGATCATGAACAATTTTGGTTTTTGTTTGCTTTATAAGCAGTGTAATGCATGTCAAAAGAAATGATGTTGTAGTAAGAGTCCCCTGATGGTTTTTACTATTTGTCCTCTTCCAAGCTCTCTTCTAATCCAAACTTCTGGAAATACTTACTTATATTTTTCTTCCTTTCTTTTTTTTTTTAACTTCAAAATTGTCTTCATTGTTTCAATTTTTAAATAATATTCCCATAAGAATTAAAAAAATCTAATTTTCATGTCTAATCAGTGTCAAGGTGCTAACATCACTAATAACACTTAATTCCTCTTTTAAATGATGGAATTGAAGCCAACAAAAGTAACTTAATTAAGAGTTAAGAGTAGTTAATTACAAGTAACTTAATTAAGAGTAACTTAGCCTAGAAATGAAAAGTGTTCAAATTCAAGTCTGCCTGGGCCCAGAGATCACACTCTTGCCCGTGCTTCCAAATAATCCCTTTCTCTTCTCACTCTATCAATGTTTACATCATCTTTTTTTTTTTTTCTCTAGCCCTGATAAATAATGTACTGGTGTAATTCATTCCTGCATGATACTAACTTATAATACATAAAATTCTACCCTTTTATTAAAGAGCAACATGAATTAAAAAGAATATTTGAACATAGTAGTATTCAATAAAATATAAACAAAATGCATGTAATGGGCTGCATGTGATGAAACTGAATATTTTGTTTTCTTACACTCATGGCATCAAGCAGGTTAAACTTCTTGTTTAAAAAAATTGTCCACATATATTGAGGCTTTCAAGAGCTCCTGGTGAAGAGCAATCTTGAAAGCCTGGGCCCATTCTCTTTCTTAAATCAGAGTAAATAAAAATGAAAAACAGAATTGAGTCATGCCTTCTAGTATCCTTGATATGTGTGTGTGTGTGTGTGTGTGTGTGTGTTAGTGCTCAGTTGTGTCCAGCTCTTTGCTAGACCATGGGCTGTATACCACTGCCAGGCTCCTCTGCTCATGGAATTCTCCATGCAAGAACACTGAAGTTGGTAGCCATTCCTTCCTCCAGGCAATCTTCCTGTCCCAGGCATTGAACCCACATTTTCTGCATTGTCAGGCAGAATTTTTTACTATTTGAGCAACCAGGGAAGCTCAGTATCCTTGATACAAATATTTAAATAAGTTTCTGATACACAGTTAAATAGGTATTTATTGAATTTATTGACTGAATGTTTTTAATTACTATCCAGATTTCTACATTTCAAATGTATTCCTGTATCAAAATTCTAAATCCACATCCAAGCTTATACAAACCCTATACATATCCCAGGAATTGTATTACCATTGTGCATACCATGCATGTTCTAAAAGATTGTTATTACTTCTAATTTCTATTTTGCTTCTGAGTCTATAATGATAGAAAAGCTCCTCAACCACTTCATTTTTTAAATCTTAACTTGTGAAATAAAGAACATGTGACCAAAGATCAAATTAAGAACTTTTATTTTCCTTTGAACTCAGGTCCCCTAGAATATAGTACCAATACTTGAAGTGAAGACAATGCCTTTTATTATGTTAACATGATAATCTTTCTTTGGAAGTCAAGCAGACCTGGTTTCTTTGGAGGTCAAAACCTGTATGATATCTCAGATTACCTAAGATTTACTTAGTACAGTTTTCCTTTTTGTAACCTTCCATTATTATGAGTTCTTATTATGAGACAGCAGAAGTGAATTAAGGGCTAGAGAACAGCAAACAAACAAAAGAAGAAGATAAAAAGCATTTATAAAATGAAAGTCAAACAAGCCCCACCTGTTTTATTGTAGGTTTTACTAGCAAAGGGCACTCAAAATATTTCTTAATCTCTTCCCATGTTTTCAATCTTATATTTCAAAATAAAACCTTTGTAAAGGAGTTTTTAAAAGAGGTTTGTAATACCTATTTTCTTATTAAGGAAAATAAATGCATTGCCAAATAAAAATTCAATGATTTCCCTGGCTATGTTCATGTTAGCAAAGGTCTAAAAAAAATGCTAAATTTCACATAAATTTATGGCTAAATAGGTTACATAAAACAATCCCCAATATACGCCAGTTGTCAAAAACACTAAATACAAACCTTGGTTATAAACTTCAAAGTAGATTGTGAAGTGGTTCAAAATCAAGTCTGCCTCTGTAAATAAAGAATCATTGCAGTAACAGCCTGTCTTCCCTAGCAGCAGGATATATAATCAAGAGATAAAAAACTGTCTGATTAATGTCTATTAATTAGGTACAGACATGAAAAGAAATGTTACTCACTAATTTTAATAATCATAAATAGATGCCATAGAGAAGTATTTCAAAATTGTGATGATTATGTTATTATAAACGTTTTCAAGGGAATTATTTTAAAACTTAAAAAAATATTTTCCCATTATGAAAACAATTAATAATACTTTATAGAATGAGTAACTCAAATCTTCCAAAAGATGCTATTATGCAAACTTTGGACACACTAAAAAACCATCTCTACAATCAAATCATCCTAATATCTAACAATGAAATAACACCGTATCATTCCATTTCTCTGAGGATAAAATTTCCAGAAAATCAGGTTGACTCATAATTATCCTGAAATTTGATATCATATTAAATGATGGTGATTTGATATTTAATACATAAAATCAATCTACTCTATAAATTCTATCCTCACTTTACTTCTATAGTTTTGAATTCTTCACACTGTCAAATACTTTTCAAACTTTAAATTTCTTTCTAAGGTAAAAATGACTTGATGGTCAGCATCTTCTCTCCTGGGATTTATATGGCGTGTGAGAACAATTCTTCCAGGTTTGCTTAATATAAATACTGTTTTTAAAAAATGAAACCATTAAATGATGGAACCCCTAATGCCATGACAGCTTATATAAGGAAACAAAAATTTAAGCCTTAAAATCCCTCAAGTTTAAGAAATTGAAACCTAAAGATAACCAGAGAAGCATTTTTGGCCAACTAGGCTTAAGCTTTTTTGTTTTTTGGTTTAGTCACTAAGTCATGTTTGACTCGTATGGACCCCATGGACTGTAGCATGCCAGGCTTCTCTATCCATGGGATTCTCCAGGCAACACTGGAGTGGGTTGCCATTTCCTTCTCCAGGGGAAGGACGTTCCAAACCAGGAATCAAACCCAGGTCTCCTGCATTTCAGGCAGATTCTTTACCGACTGAGCTGTGAGGGAAGCCCTTAAGCTTATAGCCACTCAATAATTGCCTTACTTTGCTTCCTCCTTTTCTCTATAAAAAACTCTCCCAGAGCTCCTGATTGTGGAGCACCCTTCAGTTCAGTTCATGTGATCCCATGAATCACACCACGACAGGCCTCCCTGTCCATCACCAACTCCTGGAGTTCACTCAAACTCAAGTGTATCGAATCAGTGATGCCATCTCATCCTCTGTCATCCCCTTCTTCTCCTGCCCTCAATCCCTCCCAGCATCAGGGTCTTTTCCAACGAGTCACCCCTTCGCATGAGGTGGTCAAAGTACTGGAGTTTCAGCTTTAGCATCAGTCCTTCCAATGAACACCTTAAATACTTCCAATTTGGGGGTGCCTGATTTGAATTGATATTTGCTCAAATAAACTCTTGAAAAATCTAATATGCCTTAGTGTACTTTTTAAAATTTTTTATTGAAGTAATATTGGTTTAAAGTGCTTTAGTTATTGCATAATAATTCATTCTGTAGGAAGTATTGGAGTCGACACTTGCTTTACAGACTAGTGTGTCTTTTGAATATTGAATCACTATGGCTGAAAAGTTATAAGGCATTAAGAAACAGAGATAGATGAACTGTCTTCAATTTCACTCAACTATAGTGACCAAAACAATGTTTGATACTAACCCTCCAACCCTCTGCAAGAAGGTGTGACCCACCAATATTCTAAAAGTCTGTGCTCTCAAGCAAAAGCAGGTGTTGCTAACTGGGTCACTAGGGAACAGATAGCAGGAAGTAGGAATTAAGAACGAGAAAGTTTAAGGATGGGAAGCTGCTTTACCCAGAGAAAGACAGGAATGATATTTTAGATGGCCTAGGTTATAATCGATTTTATACGTGCAAGTAAGGAACTTGGCATTTGGATTTTGAAATTAGCCTTTAGGGCCTTCATCAGAACGGAGAAATACACACGTGATCTGAAATTATTGCTCATCTATTAACTGGCAGAACTCAGATGAAAGAACCCAAAGGGAAATTCTGAACCAGAGAAATGAGCCTACAGATTTTTCACATTTGTGATTCCTCTGCAGATGTTTGTTAAGCTCCTGTTAAGCACGAAGCTTCCCTGGTGGTGCAGAGGTTAAAGCGTCTGCCTGCAATGTGGGAGACCCTGGGTCAGGAAGATCCCCTGGAGAAGGAAATGACAACCCATTCCAGTATTCTTGCCTGGAGAATCTCATGGATGGAGGAGCTTGGTGGGCTACTCCACGGGTTGCAGAGTCGGACACGACTGAGCGACTTCACTTTCACTTTCAAGCACAAAGCATATTTCCATATGAATGAGATATAACAATAATATATATATATATTCCTGTGTTCCAAACAAAGGGCAATCCATTCTTGGTGTAACTAAACCATATTTTAACCGAGGGACCAAGAACCTATGATAAAAGTTTATATCTTTCCCTGAAAATAAATAAAGAGTGAAGAGTCAAGTTATTAAATTGGAAATTTCAAGACATGTTGCCATGTCATGAATTCAGGGGTATTAATGATTTTGGAATCATAATTGTGGATAATTTTTATTTAGGGAAATCACATTTTTATTCTTAAATATCATCAAATAATTTATTGTTTACCTGGAGTGTCTCCTGAGAGTAAAACAAAAATATTGATAGGCAGAAATATGGAAAAGCCCAAAATAAATATTTTTTCTAATTCACAAACCCACAGCAAGGTTTGATGTTCCTATATATCTATTTATTTCTCTCTTATCTCTCTCTGTGTCTAAATTAAAATTGAAATACTAAAACTTTGCAAAGAAAAAGCATACTAGGAGACACTAATGGGATATAAAGAGTATACTCTGTGAATTTTCCTTTTTGTCAGTATTTTACAAAGGGCTTACTAACCTAATTCAACTTTATTACACTCCAAGTCTTAGTTGTGTATTTTGCATAATTGCAAGGAAGAAGAGTGTAAAAGTGTCCTGTTTAATTTTGACAAATCAAAATTATATTTTGAATGAAATTATGTATATTGAAAATGTTGCTTTATATTTTCTTAAACAATAAATCAGACCCTGAAAAATAGTTTTGTTAATATTTTCTTTAGATATTTATATCTAAAGATATTTATACATTGGTAATCAGTATACAGATTTCCCAAGTGGCTCAGTGGTAAAGAATCCAGTTGCTAAGCAGGAGGATGCAGGCTCAATCCTTAGGTCAGGAAGATCAAATAGAGAAGGGAATGGTAACCCATTCAAATATTCTTGCCTGGAGGACTCTGTGGACAGAGGAGCCTGGTAGGCTACTATCCACAGGGTTGCAAGAGTCAGACACAACTTAGCGACTAAACAACTGCAATCAATATACAGTATTTATTGTTGCAATGTTATTGACAATTGTTGGTAGCAAACCACATTTCTACTTGTTTCTTCATTAACAAAATTTACTTAGCATATATTAAACAAATTGGAAGTTGTAGTTTCTGTGAAAAAAAGAATGCAGTAACAGAATCATTAATATAGTTTTCTAAAGCCCTATATTTTCCAGTGTTTCTTAAATGCTTCTCTTTGCTGATGTTGTAGATGTTATTTTCCACAAAGATTTCATACTTCAGTCTTGAGGAGGGAGTATTTATGTAAGTGTGAAGAGCAAAATGCAATCTTGAGTTTAACGTCTTGAACTTCAAAAAGTCAGTTGCATTTAATTAGGATTAATTCTGCTGACTTTGATGTTGCTCTGTTTTACTAATCCACTAAAATACATAATTAAACTATTAATTATTTTCAACTATTAAATATGGATATGTACCTCTTTTTACATATTTCCCAAATATCTATAAATCTTTGTTCACAGCCAATTAATAACATCCTAAAACACAAAATGTCAAATTTCACAAAGATTTATTTTTACTCAATACTCATCTAACTTTTGTTCCATAAATGAAATTAATAAAAAGAGTAAAAAACATAATAGAAGTTATTTTCTGTCAGTAAATCCTCATTGATATATCTCTGAGAAATCAAGACAGTGAACTAATCCTAATGACTAGGTAATAAATTCTTTGCAATTTTGGTTTAAATGTGAAGAAAAGCTTAACTGAGGTTTCAGCTAATAGATGACTAAACCTATTTTTGCTATCAGTAATGTTAAAGCATGATTTCCAAAATGTAAGTTCTTAAACCATCAGACAAATATGAAGTGAATTTGTAACAAATACTTTATTTAAATCATTATCAAAGAGAAAGCTGTTAAGATAATATAACCAACTCCAAAAGGAACTGAGAAAATAGTATATGTATAGGTCACATAACAAAAAACAAGTTAGAATAATTATTCCAGATTAGATATAAAACTGAAAAATTCCCTGTAGAGTCATTAACTTTGGGTTATCTGTACAATTGAGCATAAATTATTTGCATTACTAGTGAAAAATTTATCAAATTCACAAAGTATTATAGCTTCACTCAATCTGAATCATTTATTTAACAGTAACTGTGAGAGAAACTTGGTGCATCTGGCCCAGTCACTTCAGTCGTGTTTGACTCTTTGGACCCTGTGAACTATACCCCACCAGAATCCTCTGTTTATGGGACACTCAAGGCAAAAATACTGGAGTAGGTTGCCATGCCCTCCTCCTAAGGATCTTCCCCACCCAGGGATCTAACCCGCATCTCTTACATCTTCTACATTGGCACAAGGGTTCTTTACCTGGGAATACCCGTGAGAAGCTCCGTACCTTACCCTAATAATCTTTGTGAAGATTTTGCCCCAAAAGACACTGAAAAGATGTGCCCCCAATCTTCTTGCCTTATGTCCAAGCCTGGGATAATTTTTCAAACCGATTGTTTGATATTTGACATATAACTCAGAATAAGTGCAAAGTACTGAGTGACTTTGCACATTCTTATCAATACAATAATATTTCATACTGCTTAAATCTTAATAAAGTAAAAATATAACTCTTTGACACTAAAAGAATGAAATAATAATCCACTGAATGACTGAGACTCACAAACTCACAATTTCATGTTAAGATACATTTCTAATGAAATGGTCATGGGAAATTATTCAGTGAAACTTTCTTTTTTATCTGTATACAGATTTTTTTCAGCTGATCAGTATGAGACTAGTAAGTATTAAGATAATATTATACTAGGATAGCAATCTCTGGGAAAAACAGAATGGAAATTGAATTAAGATATAAGATACAAGTATACTTCTATTTTTTTTTCCTATTTTACAAGAACTTACTCATGTTGTTTTCAAAAGGATATTGTAGCATTTGTATAACTTGTGTTAGCCTTTGAATTTTGTTGTTCTTAACTTTTGAAAAAATACCATGGATTTATTTTACAAATTTAGCTATACATTTATAGTTGCAATTTTGTCATTTCATCATTTTCTATTAACTAAGCAATATTAAATAATGTAAATGCAACTTCAAATAGTTAAGGAAAAACTGTGGATTACATTAGATATTTAGTAAATATGGGACCCTAAAATCTTTGAACAGTACTAATAACAGGGAGTTTCAAAGGTTTTGGACTCACAATGGGAGCAACTGAAAGTCAGGTGAGAATTTAAGTGGAATACTAGTAATCATTGCATTTAAGTAAGTGCTATGCTAAAGAAATCATTCTCAATTGTACAACTACAAGAGATATGATGAAATGTATTCTTTGAAAAGTAAATTTTGGAAATTATGCTTCAATCAATAGTCCATCACTAGAATTATGAAATCTACTTGATAAGACACACAAAAAACTCATATTTTTTAACTTGTTAAAGCAGGCATATTGAAGTGGGTACATACCTGTTTCCATTTTAGTTTTTGCTTCTAATCAAGGTAATGTATGTCATATCATATTCAAAGTTAAGTAGAAGAATGTATTACTTCAATGAACTTAATAATACACTTTCCTCTATGATCTTATCTATGACTCTCATTTGAGTTTTCCATGTTTTAAAAGCCTATTTGTCACAAGTTGATCATGCTTGACAATTTCACAATCATGGGAATTTCATGTTTTAAATGCACAGAAAATTTTAATAAGTCGATTACCAATACCTCAATATTTTAGAAGAACCAGACTAAGAAGGCAGTCAAAAACAGAAAGAAATTTCCAGTAAGCAGCTGAAACAAAATAGAAGACTAAATGTTTAAAATAAGCAGAAAAAATTCAGGAAGCATGGAAGTCTGAATCTAGCTTTAGAATATCAATCATCACTAAAAACTTCAGTGATGATACTTAAACTGTATTTCAGTTTTCATATGATTTCAAATCATCATAGAATCTTAAATTAGGGTCATTGTTCTCTTCTGAAGATAGAAAATCATTATAAAATATGCTGTAAAATAATCAAAAGAATTATCTTTTTAAAAATGTTTCTTGCTGAAAGGCTTAAAATTTTATTAGCCGGAAAGTTTGCTATTTTGATACACTGAATTGCCCAACAATATTAGATCAAGCAGAGAGTGNAAGGGTTCTTTACCTGGGAATAGCCGTGAGAAGCTCCGTACCTTACCCTAATAATCTTTGTGAAGATTTTGCCCCAAAAGACACTGAAAAGATGTGCCCCCAATCTTCTTGCCTTATGTCCAAGCCTGGGATAATTTTTCAAACCGATTGTTTGATATTTGACATATAACTCAGAATAAGTGCAAAGTACTGAGTGACTTTGCACATTCTTATCAATACAATAATATTTCATACTGCTTAAATCTTAATAAAGTAAAAATATAACTCTTTGACACTAAAAGAATGAAATAATAATCCACTGAATGACTGAGACTCACAAACTCACAATTTCATGTTAAGATACATTTCTAATGAAATGGTCATGGGAAATTATTCAGTGAAACTTTCTTTTTTATCTGTATACAGATTTTTTTCAGCTGATCAGTATGAGACTAGTAAGTATTAAGATAATATTATACTAGGATAGCAATCTCTGGGAAAAACAGAATGGAAATTGAATTAAGATATAAGATACAAGTATACTTCTATTTTTTTTTCCTATTTTACAAGAACTTACTCATGTTGTTTTCAAAAGGATATTGTAGCATTTGTATAACTTGTGTTAGCCTTTGAATTTTGTTGTTCTTAACTTTTGAAAAAATACCATGGATTTATTTTACAAATTTAGCTATACATTTATAGTTGCAATTTTGTCATTTCATCATTTTCTATTAACTAAGCAATATTAAATAATGTAAATGCAACTTCAAATAGTTAAGGAAAAACTGTGGATTACATTAGATATTTAGTAAATATGGGACCCTAAAATCTTTGAACAGTACTAATAACAGGGAGTTTCAAAGGTTTTGGACTCACAATGGGAGCAACTGAAAGTCAGGTGAGAATTTAAGTGGAATACTAGTAATCATTGCATTTAAGTAAGTGCTATGCTAAAGAAATCATTCTCAATTGTACAACTACAAGAGATATGATGAAATGTATTCTTTGAAAAGTAAATTTTGGAAATTATGCTTCAATCAATAGTCCATCACTAGAATTATGAAATCTACTTGATAAGACACACAAAAAACTCATATTTTTTAACTTGTTAAAGCAGGCATATTGAAGTGGGTACATACCTGTTTCCATTTTAGTTTTTGCTTCTAATCAAGGTAATGTATGTCATATCATATTCAAAGTTAAGTAGAAGAATGTATTACTTCAATGAACTTAATAATACACTTTCCTCTATGATCTTATCTATGACTCTCATTTGAGTTTTCCATGTTTTAAAAGCCTATTTGTCACAAGTTGATCATGCTTGACAATTTCACAATCATGGGAATTTCATGTTTTAAATGCACAGAAAATTTTAATAAGTCGATTACCAATACCTCAATATTTTAGAAGAACCAGACTAAGAAGGCAGTCAAAAACAGAAAGAAATTTCCAGTAAGCAGCTGAAACAAAATAGAAGACTAAATGTTTAAAATAAGCAGAAAAAATTCAGGAAGCATGGAAGTCTGAATCTAGCTTTAGAATATCAATCATCACTAAAAACTTCAGTGATGATACTTAAACTGTATTTCAGTTTTCATATGATTTCAAATCATCATAGAATCTTAAATTAGGGTCATTGTTCTCTTCTGAAGATAGAAAATCATTATAAAATATGCTGTAAAATAATCAAAAGAATTATCTTTTTAAAAATGTTTCTTGCTGAAAGGCTTAAAATTTTATTAGCCGGAAAGTTTGCTATTTTGATACACTGAATTGCCCAACAATATTAGATCAAGCAGAGAGTATTTTACTAGTTTCAGGGTACATGGATCTCATTATACCTTAAAAATACTTGAATGGACATTTTCATTTCAAATTCATTTAAAGAAAACTGAAAGTTTCAGGAGCTTTCTAGAACTGCCTGCCAAGAAGAAGAGAATTTGACAACTATAACATAATTTTGCTGCAAAAGATGCCCATTATCTGGTGTTTCTGAGATTGTACATTTTCTAAATTAGCCAATTCATTTGATGTGAAATAAAGAATAATTAACATATATAATGGATCTTTAATAGCATAAATTTAAGATAACTTTATGCTATCAGATTGCTTGGACTAGTTCAACTGGCAAGAAATCTTCTTTTTTGCCTACCATTTACAATAACTACTTTTTTTTTTTTGTATGTGACAGAATGTAGCATTAGAACTCTCTATGTGTGTCCTGGCTTCCCTGGTGGCTCAGTATGTAAAGAATCTTCCTGAAATGCACCTGCATTGCAGGAGACAAGTGTTCGATCCCTGTGTTGGGAAGTTCCCCAGGGTTAAGAAATAGCAACCCAGACCAGGAGTCTGGCCTGGGTAATTTCANGACAGAATGTAGCATTAGAACTCTCTATGTGTGTCCTGGCTTCCCTGGTGGCTCAGTATGTAAAGAATCTTCCTGAAATGCACCTGCATTGCAGGAGACAAGTGTTCGATCCCTGTGTTGGGAAGTTCCCCAGGGTTAAGAAATAGCAACCCAGACCAGGAGTCTGGCCTGGGTAATTTCATGGAAAGAGGATCCTGATGATGTACACAACTAGTGTCTAAACACCACCATGCATATACCAGAAATACAACATTTAAAGCAACTCTTGGATTTATTTTTAATTAATTATATCTGATTTATGTTGAAGACAATCTATTTAAACACAGCAGTGTAGTTAATAAACTCAATTACAACTTTATAAATTTATCACTAATCACACAGAAATAAGTGTAAAAAATGAATATGCAGGATGTGAAGCAAGATATGTATCAGAAATCTCTCAATTTGTCATTTACCTTATTTAATATTAAAATTAGATTAGCTTTTAGGCATTCTCTGTAGATACTGAAAGACAAAATTGATGAAATTTTGAAGACCTATTCTTATAATATTTAAAACTATTCAACCGGAAGTAAATAATGGCTGTCTTAACATTAATCACATAAACTGTCTTAAAGGGCATACTGAACAATATGTGTTGGCAATAGTCGCACATTTGGTGAAGTAGTGTCTTAGAGATAAAATGAAATAGGAAACAGAAACAAAAGTTTTTCATGAAATAAAACCATAACAGTTTCTCAAGAGAAACTCAACAAAGAGACCTCAGAAAAAATATTACCCATCAATCCTTATAAAAAGAGAACCTGATGCAATATTGTGGACACATGTCTTCGCTAACAAACGATATAAATAGAGTAAAATTTTTGCATGAATGTTCCCTATGATATCACTGACCAAAGACCAATGGCTTAACTAAAATTCATCAAAGCAACTCTAAAAGCAGCCACAATAAGATAGTTATACTTCTGTCTTAATGACAGATATCATAGGTCATTGTGTAAGTAATTGAGAGTAGCGGTTCCACTTTACAAGCTTCAGGAGCCTCTTCAAGATGACTGATCCTCACTATCAAAGTTCAGATTTAGAACAGACAATACAGAATTTAGGGTTATATTAGCTGTTAAAAATCTGAAGTGCAAATATGATGCAGATTTAAGTCAGGGCCATGTATCTTTCCAATTAAGGAAGCAGAGAGCATGAAAAAATGAAATGAAGTGCACTCAGAAAAGAACTATGGCTGGATCTAAGGCATTCTGGAAGAATTGAGTTCTTAAAGTGATAAATAAAGTGATGTTGCCTAGTCTCCAGTATTGCAGAGAAATGGTCACCTTATTCAAGATGTCATGAAATGATGTACAAATGGATAAAACACAACCAAATTAAGTACACCTGAAATTTCCCAGAACATGTTTCCTACCAAGATTGTTGTAGTTTCTTTGGGTTTTGCTTAGCTTTTTAGGACCATTGACCAAGTGATAGGCAAGGAATATGTACAAGTTGGTTTATTTACAATTTTTTGTCATAAAAAATTTTTAAGAAAATATCATTGAGACCATAAAGTATATAAGTATGAATGAATCTCCCTTTATTTCTCACACATTGAGTGCCAGTAGAATGTGAGTGGTAATTAGAAACTAGAATCCACATGACCTTATATAGTTTAAAATGGCATATTCACAATTTCTGTGGAGGAAAATGGTACGTATTTAACGTTGTGATTATTAAATTAAGGCTTTTAATTGATTGTCATTAAAAAATAATCCTTTCTGAATCAAGATCAAACCATGAACCCCATATTAATAAAAACTGTTAGAAATGTTGTTTTGCTCATAGTTTTCTCTATTTGTAACTTTGTCATCAGTGACAAAGTATGAGAAGTATTTTCTACATCCTAGACAAAGAACTTCAATATTTAGAACCTTTAGAGATGTTGATCTTTTATATATAAAGCATATGATAATAAATCTCCCAAGCATCAATCTTCATTGTGACGTCAATAAGTTTCTTGACAAAATGCAACTCATAGGAAATAGCCCTACGCTTTCTCATAAGTTACCACCTCTCAGAATTATAAGGACTCATCCCTGAATTTTCTATGGAAATGAAGATTTTCTAATAAAATTTAACGTCATTTGAAAACCCAGGTATTCTTCATCTAAATTTCATGTTTACATCTTGCATGTTTTCTCTATGACATGAGATAGAGGGAATATGCGTGTGTTATTAAGTTTATTTCAAAATTCTTGTCAACACAGGTACAAGAAAAATGAGTTTCCAGGTTTTCATAAACACAGATGTGATGAAATTAGCATTTCATCTAAAAAACATCAACAGTGTTTTGATAGGGGCAGTAACTCAGATATCACTCACAAAACCTCCAAAATACCTGAAGAATATTCAACTGCTTGTTCTTGTTTAGTCGCTAAGTCAGGTCTGACTCTTCTGTGATCCCGTCAACTGTAATCAATCCACCAGGCTCCTCTGTCCATGGGATTTCCCAGACAAGAATACTAGAGTGGGTTGCCATTTCCTTCTCCAGGGGACCTTCCTGACCAGGGATCATATCCATGTCTCCTGCATTGACAGGCAGATTCCTTACCAATGAGCATGTGGTAAGCCCATACTCAGCTATGTATTCATTAAAATTTGTTATGTAAAGATACTCATGTCATTTAAAAGATGCTATAATAAGTGAAAAACTGCACATAAACCAAAATATTAATTATGATTACCATCTTAAAATTGTTATTTCTAAAGTATATCTGGAAACTTACAAAGTAAAATTATAAAAATAATAACTGTGTCTGTATAGCAAAATTGCAAGCATTTTTTCTCTTTTACTTTATCTTTTACTTTTTAAATTAAGCTTAATAAGAATTTATTAATTATTAATAGAAGAGAAAATGAATGAATGTAATGCATTTAAGTGTTACCAAGTTAATCTTTTTTCACTTATAATAATGTATCTCATGCAGAATCATGAGTATAAATGTCCATTAAGATTGCTTTGATGAGTTTCAAAAAAAAAGAACAAAAATAACAACCAGAAATCAATATGTGTAATTTAGTTTACAAGACCACAGCCTAAACTAGAAATTAGAATATAATTTCTTCCCATTTTGTACAATGTGATGCAGTTTTGTATTAACAGGCTTTGCAAGCAAACATGATGAGTTACAATTCTCATTCAGATTGACACACCCCGCTGTAGTTTTTAAGACAGCGGAGTTGACATTAGTTGAACTTAATTTACTACTTCTGTAACCTCATCAAATCACTAAACTTTTCTTCCTACTTCTATTTTTTAATTTATGAAGTGGGAAATATCTCAATTGTGAGGACCACATGAGTGAATACAATAAATCCCACAGCACACTGACTGGCAGGTTATGAGAGCATGGTTTCATTAACTAACATTATTGATTTTTGCTGTTGCTTCTATTATTGCTTTTTTAAAAATCTGCTCTTAGTAAAATGAACCAAAACTTAGTTGTCTTCACTGCAGTATTCAAATGTTTTTCGTAAGACTTCTTTTTAATTGTGACATTCAGATTCCCAAAATAATGAATCATGTGGGTTACAGGAAAAAATAAAATAAAATAAAAAA